>KZ106731.1:443-76986 GCA_000504385.2 Exutisphaerella laricina CBS 326.52
TCCCAGATGTACTGCTCGTCGTCGTTGTGCTTGGAGACGACAGTCACTCTGTCGGCAACGAGGTATGCTGAGTAGAAACCAACACCGAACTGACCAATCATGGATATGTCGGCGCCAGCAGTGAGCGCCTCCATGAACTGCTTTGTGCCAGATCGTGCGATTGTACCGAGGTTGTTGACCAAGTCAGCCTTGGTCATACCGATACCTGTGTCGCGAAGGGTGAGGGTCTTGTTCTCCTTGTTGGGGATCACATCAATTCTCAAGTCCTTGGCTGAGTCGAGTTTGCTTGGGTCGGCAAGAGCCTCATAGCGGATCTTGTCTAGAGCATCAGAGGAGTTGGAGATGAGTTCTCGCAAAAAGATCTCCTTGTTCGAGTAGACTGTGTTGATGATGAGGGACAGGAGCTGCGAAATTTCCGCCTGAAACTCGAACGTCTCGGCGCCAGACATGATCGCGGTAGTGTGGGATGGAGTCTCTGTAGTTGGATGTTAGAAGATGTTGCCGTGAAGCATAAGTGAGGCTGGATGTTGTAGACAGAGATTGCTCTGGCAACCAAACGGCGGCGCTTGAGCTTCAATGCAGGAGGACTTACAGTTGGTGGTGATGATGTAGTCTGAAGCAGGACAAAGTGCTCGTGATGTATGGTGACCTGTGGTCGGGTATCAAAGTGCGTGTGAATGCAGTGTCGATGACTGGTTGTGTTGTTGTTTGGAAAAGAAGGGCCTTAAGTTGTCGAGGAGCGGGAACAGCCGCGCGATGCAAGCACAGCGAAGTCCAAAGAAAGATATCGAAAATCGCGGCCGCGCCACACTTGTCCTTCCTCATATGATTCTCGCCGCATGTGGCTGAACCGCTGACACGTGATTCAGACTTGGCTCAGGGGCTGCTGCCTCCTGTCATGTTGTGCTGGAATATTCTGGCCATCGAAACTTCTGGTAGGATCGTAGCTGCTGATCGTGTAGTGCGTGGTGTATGACCGTTGCAATGGCCTGTACACTTGACGCAGCCAAGCAGCATTGCTCGGGTGTGTGTGTGTGTGTGCTTGGGCGAAGGGAGTTTAGCGTAGCTCCTAATTCGAAGTTCAATGTTCGTGCTTCAACTCGCTGCTTCGAGGATCATTGTTGTTGCAATAGCTTCATCGCGACGAGCTGCAGCTGGAGAAGCCGAATGCGCTCAGTCAATTCGACAGGTCGCAAAACCATGCTTCTCGTCGGAATCGCGTCTTCGCCACGATATTGGTCAGCACGACATTAGTGTCTATTGTCATGCCCGGTACTTTAAATTGACCTCGCAAGCAGACGAACACCAGCATCCCAAACGGCAAGAACTGGATCACTCGCATCAGTAAATGGATTGTGTAATCCCGCGTCGATTGGCCTCTGACTGGAAAACCCTGCCTTGCGACTGGACCTACCATCTTTGATGTACGGTACCCATACGACACCTCAAATCCGCAAGACTTCGGGTCACCTTCGTTCGATAGAGCTCGTGTCTGGCCGAAGCGGCGTCAATATGCCTCGAGAAGCTCCTTCGATCTCCCCTCTTCAGTGCAAGCACCGATCCCGATAAGCTCGTATCCGCTGCCTCTGACGATGCAAATGATGAGATCCCAGCTATACTGTGTCGGATCCAGGGTCATCACGCGTCACCAATCTTTTGAAATATCTGACTGTAGAAGCGCAGGCTTTGTAGCGGTACCTACATTGCTCAGGTTATCGGCACGCAGGATCCAACGATCGCACTCTAATCAAACGAAAGACGTTGATACCTAATAGGAGTGGTGCCTAAGGCCCAGCACCTTGTTGTCAGGTTCTCGCATGCCGTCAAGTTTGCTGCCGACGAGTGCGCTCATTCGTCGTTCCGACTCGTCCCTACGCTCTGCGCAAGAAGCATGTTCTCGAAAAGGAAATTGCAAAGTAGGTATGCTCCAACATGCAGACTGTTGAACGGCAGCAATAAGCTGTCCTTGAGTTCAGAATGACTTCCTTGCCCGTAAGCAATAAGACGACAAAGAAATTGCAACTCGCCAGGACTCGGTCAACTTTTCGCAAAGCAAAATTGGCAAGATCAGTAACTAGCTTCTCGAGCTCATTTCTAGCGATCGCGACATCGAATTGGTGGTTTCAACGCCACCACTATCGAAAAAGCCATGGGAGCACAGTCGGCAAAGTGAATCGAAATTCTCTTCAGCTGCACCGGCGTCGTCATCGTTCTGGTGCACTGCTCGTTCAGACCTGTCTAGGTCCAGCACGAGGAAGGCACCTGGAAGAGGTCGCGAAAGAAATTCCTGGAAAATTGACAACCGTACCTTACTTGGTGTTGTGCAGATAACATAGCAAAGTGTAGTGTAACGGACAACTCCTTGGCTCAGAATGGCGGTATGAACCCAACCTTATGTTCATACGAACTCAAGACTCGCAAGCAAGCGACCAGGTGGGAGATCGTGTATCTAGACATCTTGCTTGACAGCAAGATCGACAGAATCAGCGACTGGTTACGTGAGATCTCAGTAGCGATCGTAACTCCGCACTAGGTAGTTGTGCCGCCACACACACACTTATCAACAGCAGAGACCAACAAACCTGCGGTGCCGTGGTATTGGCATGATAGTTGTCTCTCCAACTCCAGATCCGAATATGATCAGTGCGTTACTATTCTACACAGTCTGTAATAAATCCATAGTCCATACTATGCCGTGCCACACCATTATTCTCGATTGGGGCTTCATCTAGCACGAATCCAAGCTATCACATGGGTTCTTCAAGCTCCCAGGCTTCACTAATGACAATATGTCCTGCTGCGCACAGAACTCTCTGCTCTTGAAGAAGCTGCCATCCACGGATCCGACGCGGAAGTTGAAGTAGAACCTACAAAAATATGTGTCAGCACAGAACTTGATATTGGAGTGATTTGCTTTTGCGTTGTCCGATGGGGCTTTCGCTTCCATCCCACGCCGCCTCATTTCGTGGGAAACATACTCATCGGGATTATCGCCACCACCAACTTCATTCAGACCCTGCGCGTTTGGGTTGCTGTAGCGATAGATAACGTCCAAAAAGCGCTTGTTGTCCGGGTTAAGGAAGACGTCAAAAACAGTGTCTGATTTAGCATTGTCTTGACGAGTGCAGCCGACGGTCCAGGTCACTGGATCTTCTGCTATAGGCGATAAGTCATCGCATTTGCAAATGATGTCTTCAGGGTTTTGCGCCTTGTTGTTGTTGCTATCGTCCCAGCTGTGGACTGAGATCTTGTTGTCGGCAGAGAGTGTGGCATTGAAGTATAGGCACCCGGACGCGGATGTGCTGAAAAGGGATGTCGCGGCAACCGCGAGCGATGTAACCGATGGGCGCATACTGCGGGATGTTTTCGTTTAGTAAGAAGCTGGTAGGTCGAAAGATGAAATGGCAAAGACGATTATTTGAGCTCGAGTCGGTGAGGTCGTTCTGCGCCGCGAAGGTTCGTCAACTCGTCATGTTGAGGCTGAGGACGACGAGGGCTACCTTTGTTTTTGGGGTTGTCAAGCATGGATCCGTCTCATGCGGCATGCCGCATCCTAGAAGCCTGTGCACTAAGCCGAACGAGGATCGATGATAATCCGAGACCTCATACCGGGTTACATCCTGGTATGTCTGACCACTTTACGACGCCAAGCACTCGACATGTACCCAATGGACGCGCAAGCCGTCGCGCAATGGTAGTCGCACCGCCTTGTTATAGTAATTACTGTGAGCAGTTGTACCGCTATCCAACCTTGTTTCGCGGGATCTGGCGTGTTTGCTGCTACCAGGATGAAAACCGGACTTGATAGAAGCATTATATGTACCAGATCGCCAAACATAGGTCCTGTATACGAGTTGCCATGGAGTCAATGCCACATGGGGTGCATCGCCCTTTGGATTTCAACCCTCAGACCAGTAACAACTGGGACGCCCTGGGAGCACTTGGTCAGCGCGCCGCCGTGATGGGGATGTCGTAGACAGAGTAATGTCCACGCGCAAGGATACGCATCCAGCTCTTGCCAACATCGACGTATTCGAACGCTTGGCCAATACTGAAAGAGTGGCGAAGTACTATAGTATTCAGCCGCAGCACTGCAGCGCTGCGCTGCCCTGGAGCACTATTTGGAAGACATCATCATGATGAAGCATTCTCTGTCGCGTCATTCACGGGCGCTCCGTGCGACTTCGGGCCTTTCAATATATACAAGCGACGATTCAGCACGTGTATGGGCTTCAAATCCGCCTCTGCCATAACTCTGTCACGGCCTCTAATATTCTGCCTGTTCTCCTGGTCTCGCTCACTTCAAGCGCACTCCTGATTTCTCCGAATCCACCCTTAGGTTGAGCCGCCTTCTCTTTCTCCTGCTTTTCAATCGCCCTCTTCTCACCCTCAGAGTGCTGCTGTTTCTCTGATACTCTGCCCCTGATCAGCCGGTCCCTAATCGCTCTCAGCTCCTGCTCCTCTTGATCTCTGATCTCCAGCTCCTTCAGCCAAGCCTCGTGCTTCTCCTTCTTTTTCTTCTCCTCCACCAGACCGTCATACTCCTTCCTTTTGCCACGATCGCCCTCCCAGTATGCGGAACCTGCAAGCATTGCCAATATCGTGAAGCCTTGGGCGTATATACGCCGACGGAACATGCGATTTGTGCGATACTTGTCGCCGGACTTTATGCTCCTTGTGGCTTCATACAATGCCCAACATGTCAAAGCACAACCGAGGGGAATAAGGGGTTCTTCCTTCAATCGGCGCTGAAGCTTACCCCATCGTGACTCTTCGTAGAATTCAGTGTTGTCGTCAAAGGAGCTGGGCGGAGGTGCAGTGTTGATATTGCCAGGTACAGACATAACCGGTCTTGTCGCGTGCTCAAGGCACGAGGCTGTGCTGCGCGCGGTGACTAGGTGTTGATGGTGAGCTTCTTATCAGGGATTTCGGCACCCTGGTGTCCGCTTTCGGTCGGGATGCTGCTCTTTTCGGTGTCCTGGGTGATGAAATTGGCGCTTTCGTGGTCTTCGATGTGTGAACAATGAAGAGTTCTGTCGTTGTGAAGCTGCAGAGTCAATGATGTCGCTATGGTCCCAATGTAATGCACGCTAACGCACGTCCTTGCAGGGAACATGAGCTAGTGGGGAACTTAGCATAAAAAACGGTTCACCGAGATATCCCCATACCGCTTCAACATCATCGACACTGACAGAGCCTCAATCATTCGCACCGCCAAGAGTCAATGCTTGACTTGCGGTTATGACGGAGAAGGAGAACGGAGTGCCTGATGGCGCTGCGACACCATCGTCCAACGGCACACTCACTCCGTCAACACCAAAGCCGAAGCACACAGCACTGGCATTGACTGAGTACTCCGCCAATCCATCGCCTCCTCCAAAGACACCTCAGGAACAGCCTCTACATGCGAGCGTACCGGAGCACCTCTTGCTGCCGAGTGGACATCCTGATGTAAGGACACTATCAAAATCTCTCAATATCAAGCGTAGCAAGACTCAACTCTGCTTGACTCACGTACTGGTTGTTCGTGCTCGACATGTCATGCTGTTGCTTCTAAAGGAAAGATCAATACATCTCAACATACACATACTGACGATACGCAGTACATCCGCTTGATCACTACTGCCAAAGTGTACGATGTTGTCGAACAGACACCACTTACGCATGCGGTGAACCTCAGCAACCGATTAGAAACAACAGTCATGCTCAAGCGAGAAGACCTTCTACCCGTGTTCTCATTCAAGCTCAGAGGCGCGTACAACAAGATGGCACACCTGAGCCGGGAGGAACGATGGAAAGGTGTCATCGCATGTTCTGCTGGCAACCATGCACAGGGTGTTGCATTCTCGGCTCGAAAACTCAAGATTCCTGCAACCATTGTCATGCCGCAAGGAACACCTGCAATCAAGCATCAGAATGTTTCGAGACTGGGTGGCAATGTTGTGCTGCACGGAGCTGACTTCGACGAAGCAAAGGCAGAGTGCAGCCGGAGAGCGGCAGCCAATGGTTTGACCATTATCCCACCTTTCGACGACACATTTGTTATTGCTGGCCAAGGAACTATTGGAGCAGAGATCCTGCGTCAAGCAGACCTTGATAAGCTCGAAGCCATCTTCTGCTGCGTGGGCGGCGGTGGTCTCATTGCAGGAACTGGAGCTTATCTCAAGCGCTTTGCGCCGCACGTCAAGATCATTGGGGTTGAGACGTATGATGCAAACGCACTTGTGCAATCGCTCAAACTCGGAAAGAGAGTGACTTTACCCGAAGTCGGACTGTTCGCAGATGGAGCGGCAGTGAAGACTGTTGGCGAAGAGACATTCAGGATTTGCAGGGACGTCGTCGACGATGTCATTCAGGTCGACACTGACGACATTTGCGCGGCCATCAAGGATGTCTTCGAAGACACAAGATCCATTCTTGAGCCTGCTGGAGCACTTTCACTGGCTGGATTGAAGAAGTATGTTGCAGCAAATCCATCGCATGACACTCGTCGACAACTAGTTGCAGTAGCAAGTGGTGCTAACATGAATTTCGACCGTTTACGCTTCGTTGCCGAGCGGGCATCTATTGGTGAGAAGAAGGAGGCACTCCTTTCTGTGACCATCCCAGAGCGACCAGGCGCTTTCGCAAAGCTCGTGGAGACCGTCAATCCCTTGGCTGTCACTGAGTTCTGCTATCGCTATGCCTCCGAGTCTGAGGCCAACATCCTCATCGGTATCCAATGCTCTGCACCGACCAGGACAAGAGATGTTCTGGACCTAATTGACCGCCTCGAGAAGGAAGGTATGAAAGCACGCGACATCAGTGCTGACGAAATTGCAAAGAGCCATATACGATATCTCGTAGGCGGGCGTAGCAATGCAAAGCATGAGCGACTTTTCGCCTTCGAGTTCCCTGAGAGAGGTGGCGCTCTATACAAGTTTTTGACAACTCTGCAGCCTGGCTACAATATCAGCTTGTTCCACTACAGGAACTATGGTGGTGATATCGGCAAAGTGCTTGCTGGTATCCAATGTCCACCTGACGAAGAAGCTGGCTTGGAGCAATTCTTGAAAGACTTGGGTTACGGGCACACCGAGGAGACGGATAACGAAACGTATAAGATGTTCATGCGACCATGATTGCTACGGACGCAGGCAGTCGGCGATACCCAGGCTGGCGTCATAAGAGACGCACAAGATCGCAAGGTGAGTCTGAGGTTCCAGAAGAGCATTGCTGAGCTGTTTAGTAGTCGAGCAGCGGACAATCTAATACAAATCAAATGCCGTGTCCACCGGACAGCTTTCATGTTCTCGCTGAACGTGGTTGATCATATGCTGCAACCGATCCCTCGCGATGCCTCCATCGAATGCATGTGTTGCATCCAAGACACCTCCTCTCAACCTCCTTCCACGACTAGTTTAGCACTCTCGACATAGTAGCAGATTCTTTGCTTCGCATGCCGACCACCCATCGAACCGACAACCGACCACGGACTACAGCAGACTATAAGCAATACTACATAGCGCACCATAGCCGTACACTTCTCCCGATGTGCGCATATGATTGCAGCGACCCTTCCGGCTTGTGCAGTCGTACTTTTATTCACTTCGTCTATTTGAGAGACTCAAGTATTGAGTCGAGCTTGTCAAGATCGCTGTCGAATGTTGGATTCACCACGCTTGTGCATCGTATCACACTTGCTGCCAAGACACGCTGTAATTGAACACTTGCTGTTCTCAGCCGCAACGCATAGCCTACATAGAGACGATACGTGAGCATAGGTGTAGAGACCTAACGTCAATCCCTGCGCGCCGAGACGCACGGTGTTGCGAACCCTTGAAACCTGAAAAATGGGCCTATGCTAGAGATCTTTTGTTTGCCCCGTCTTCTGTTCTACTAGCTTCTGTTACTGCTGCGGCACGTTCTGCATTTGATTTGACCGCAAATGGTGCTCCATCACGCCGTTGTGCTCGAAAAGTCTTGTTAGAACATTTCAGTCCTTCGACTTTGACATCTTGCCTCAAGGCCAACAAGAGTCGCCTAGTCAATACGGCCAAACAAACAACATGATCCCACAAAAGCTTGTCGTTATACACATAAGGAAAAAGTGCTCGAGACTGGAATCTCGTGTAACCTAGTCCTAAGTTACAGTCGGCCTCGTGACCGACGGGACGTGCCGGTAGCCCGGGAGCGCTCTCGGCCCCAGCTTCGAAGGGCTGCTGCTACATATGTACGGAATGGCCTCGTGTGTACGCCCATACACGATCGTGTGGTCAGCTGTTTTGCTACGGCGGCATATCGATCTTTGTTTTATCGAGCAAGCAACCACTCACAAGCATGGAAATGAAGCAGTTATCAAGTGTACTGGCTGTTGCAGCGTGCTCGAATGCCTGTCTGCATGAGCAAGCGGTGGTGATGTCGTCTGGTAGGTGTGTAGAACAAGCAGGACAAGCAGGTAGCACGAGATCACATGCAGCTGCTGTTCGCATCTGAGCTGATTGATGTCTGACTCCCTCATCACAACAATTCCTACGACTTTCTCTCATATATCAGAGGCTGGATTTACTTCCTTGAACAGACACTAGATCAGCGCATACAATATGAGACTCCTTGACGTCGACACCCTCGAGTTCAAAGACTTCCCCGACGGCAAAAGCCCGCCGTACGCAATTGCCTCGCACCGATGGCAGGAAGAGGAAATAACATTCCAAGATATGAAGGAGAAGCTCAACACAAATAAGAAGGGTTACAAGAAAGTGCAGAACTTTGCAAAGTATATTCAAGAGCACGTTCATACGCTCAAATGGCTCTGGATCGACACCTGCTGCATCAACAAGGACAGCGCTGCAGAGCTATCAGAGGCCATCAATCTGATGTTTAAATGGTACCACAAGGCAGAAGTTTGTCTGGCATACCTTGCAGATGTTGACCTAGTCGGAGACGAGCAGAGCTTCCAGGAGAGCGAGTGGTTTCAGAGAGGCTGGACGTTACAGGAGCTCTTAGCGCCGCAAACAGTTGTCTTCGTGACAAGGGAATGGCAACTCATTGGGAACAAAGGTGCCTCCGCCAACCAGTATAGCAGATCTCCCACTGGACCTGGGCTTGAAAAAGCAATTGCGGCAAGGACGAGTGTACCGGAGCAGGTACTACATACGTACATTGCAAGGCAGAAACTAAGTGTTAATGAGATATTGAAATGGATGGAGGGCAGGCAGACTACTCGCCCAGAGGACATGTCATATGCTCTTTTTGGCATCTTTGGCGTCGCCCCGGGCGCGAACTACGGAGAAGAACATCGCGGAGCACAGAAGCGTCTCCAAGGGGCTATACAGCACGAAGAAGTCCTTAAGGCACAACAAGCGGAGCAGTCTCGGAGGATCATTAAATGGCTCTCGCCACCTGACCCCTGGGAGAACCACAATTCCGCACGCCGTCAGCATGAGCCTCGGACAGGGACCTGGTTACTCAATTGTAGTGAGTATCGGGACTGGAAGTCGGCGTCGCTGCGACATCTGTGGGTGTATGGGAAGGCGGGATGTGGAAAGACGTTGTTGTGCTCCACAGCGATAGAGGATGTGAGAGCACAGTGTGAGGGCTCAGTCAATGCTGGATATGCCATCTTCTACCTTTCTTTCTCGGATAACCAAAAGCAGCGTTACGAAGACGTACTGCTTTCGTGGGTAGCACAGCTGGGCTGGAGAGAGCCGGCTTTCTCTATGCTGCAAAAAGCATACGAGAAGCCGAACCGGGACAAGCCTGGACCGGAAGAACTAGAGAAGATTCTACTGGCCTGCGTAGCGACGTACAATGAGGTGTTCCTCCTGATCGACGCGCTCGATGAATGTCCAGAACACGACGATTTGCGACACTACATGAAGGAGGGCTTAGCACGACTTTCGCAAACAGCACCGCAAATCAAGTTCCTTGCGACAAGCCGCGAGCTGCCTGACATACGGGAGTCTATGGTAGAGCTAGGAGCGGAACCTATATCTATCCAAGCGCATGCTGTAGATAAAGACATTCGCAAGTACGTGGAGACGCAACTGTTACGTGACCATCGACTGTCTCGACTGGATCCGGGGACGAAGACGCTAATCAAAAACAGAATTGCTGAACAGCCAGACGGGATGTAAGGTGTTCAGCTCTTCTCTATCTTGCTACAAGCACTAATGTCATGCCTCCATATAGGTTTCGATGGGCATTCTGTCAATTACAGCAGCTGAAGCAGCTGAAGTCCACAAGACCTAGCGTCGTGAAGGAGGCACTGTACTCTCTCCCACCGACCTTGGACGAAACGTACGAGCGAATGCTGATTGGAATCGATAAAACTTCGCGCTCCGATGCTCTCAATCTCCTTCGCTGGCTAGCATATGCCGAATCACCCCCTAGCCTTGGCGAACTCGTCGATGCTACTGTCATTGACTTGGCGCCGGATGGAAGCGTAGCACTACACGATCGACCGGGACTGGACGACGCACTGGAGATCCTGTCGGGACTTGTTACCATCGTAGGAGGAGATGAATATGATGTCGAATACGTAGTAGAGGGAAGCGAATATGAGCCGCAGTCTGAAGACGACGAAGTCGAGCTTGTGGGTCGTCGTCAGCAGATCACAAAGCATACTAAGGTCAGGCTGGCACACTTCTCTGTCAAAGAGTACCTCGAATCCAAGCGCATTCTTGAAAGCAATGCTAAGGACTTTTCCTTTGAGAGCTCTAGGGAGCACCGGATACTCTGCCAAAGCTGCATTACGTACATCATGCATTACAGTAGGAGCGAGGAGAAGCTCTCTACGGAGCAGGACCTCTTGAACTTTCCATTGCTCCGATACGCGGCATGGTCGTGGCTCTACCATTCAAGACTTCAACAGGCAACGAAGCCTACTCACGAGCTAGGTCTATTGAGTGATAAGGGCGCTTTGCATGACTGGCTGCGAGTCTACCAGCCAAATTCGCTATATGTTTCGTTCAGCGACATGATCGAGATCGGGTCGAGCCTATACTATGCCAGCTTTCTCGGACTAGATCGGGTAGTAGATGAAGTTGTCAAGACTGGGGCAAACGTCAACGCTCAGGGGGCGTTTTATGGCAATGCGCTACAGGCGGCATCACGGGGAGGCCACGAGAAGGTAGTGCAGATGCTTATAGATGCGGGAGCGGAGGTCAACGCTCGGGGGGGGTATTATGGCAATGCGCTACAGGCGGCATCAGCAGGAGGCTACGAGGAGGTAGTGCAGATGCTTATAGATACGGGAGCGGAGGTCAACGCTCCGGGGGGTGAGTTCTACGGCACTGCGCTACAGGCGGCATCAGCAGGAGGCCACGAGAAGGTAGTGCAGATGCTTATAGATGCGGGAGCGGAGGTCAACGCTCGGGGGGGGTATTATGGCAATGCGCTACAGGCGGCATCAGCAGGAGGCCACGAGAAGGTAGTACAGATGCTTATAGACGCAGGAGCGGTCGACGACTAGGGAGGTCACTCTAGCAAAGCTCTGCCTCCATTCCAAGACGGCCGGCCCCAAAAAGAAAAGAGGATCCGGACTTCAAGCCCGCCTTCCACACTGCAAGAAGGCCCCAGCGTCGCGAAAGTGAGCAGAACAGACTCGTACGATACAGCGTAGAGAAAACAAAATCGAACCCAGCACATCAAATATAACCCTTCCCACACGGAAGGAATGTCCTTCATGCTAGACCCGAACACCAACCCTGCCTTCTAGTCTCTCTGTTCATCTTCTTCGTACGGACAGCAATGATGGATGGCAAGAAGGCGAGACACGAGCGAGGGTCAAGCGTTCTCACCACTCGCACAGTCAGGGGAACTCCACCAATCGTCGCTGCAGTGGCCGCACTCCTGTTAGAGGTCTAAGGACAATTTGGAAATGAAGCATTGAATATCCTGCTAGAGTGGTCGTGGAGAAGCTCATATCATCCAAGGCTATGTTGTTCGACTCCCTGTACACACACACACACACACACACATATTGCTCAACTAGGTAGGTCTTTTTTTTGACGCTGGAAACAGTCATGCGAAAGACTGTCTATGCCAACATGTGACGCTGGTTTCATGTACATAAAAAAACAATTCACAGAGAGAGAGAGAGCCTGCCGTCCTCGCTACGGTCGGCTTGTGTTGCCTGCCTGAATCATGATAAGGCCCGCCATGCCCCCCCCCGTACCCTCCCGGCGTAAAATCATACCTCTATTCTCCCCATCAAAACTCCAATGCGCCAAACTCGCTGAACGCTTGACAGTGTGTCTCTCTATACAAGCCATGCACGTCGCTCGACCGAGAATACAGATTGCCGAGACCGAGACCGAGACCGAGACCGCGGCCGTCTATTCATCACTCCTGCATGCTATGCAGCCGATAGATAATTTGCCGACACCCCAAAAACTCCGAAGATTTCCCCCAGGCTAGCCGAGCAGTACTGCAGGTATGTACAGTCAGAGGAAAACTGTCAATGATAATGTCAGACGATGCAGCAAAATATCGACACACACACACACACAGACACACACACTGCTGGGAGCGAACTTACCTTCCCATGCCCAATCCCACATTACGCCGACCCAGTGGCAATGCCCACGAACAGTGTAGGCTGGATCCGTCTTGACGAGGTCAGAAGTATCTCTTCGCCTCATCCTAGCATTGTCGTACCCGCCGAAGTCGCGCAGGTGTCCATGCTGTCCCTTTGGTTCGCTCTCAGTATCGATGAAGCTGAAGACCATGCCAGTTCGGCCAGGATCCGTGCTTCGAGGGCTCTGAGAACTTTGAGGTCTTTGGATCTTCGGCTCCAACGCGGATCTTCTTTGCTGGCGATTCTTGTTGAGGTCTTTTGTGCTGACAAGCTTGCGTTGGCTCAGTGGCCTGGCTTCGTAATCATCCTTGCGACGCCACACTTCCTCGGTTATAGTCAAACACTTCTCGAGCACACCTATCCGCATACGGTCTTTCATGACCATCCAGCGCTCACGAACCCATTGCCTGTCCTCCGGATCTACAGCCTCGCAACCAGCGACCATGAGAGGATAGATCTGGACGTTGATCGTCCTGCTCGTGAACGGCACTGTGGCGATACAGGCAAGGATCTTCTGAGACAGTTCCGCTGAGGTGAGCGATGGAAGCTCCGGTACCGCTTGATGTAGATGCAGCAAAGTGGCCCATCGATATGCCTCTGCTGTTTCAATGGCGTGGTCGACAATTGTCGAGATGTCTTGTGGTGGTTCAATTTCTTCAGGTGGCTCCCACTGCTCCAAAACGCTCTTCAAGTCGCGACCATGGCTGACAATGCCTGGACCATTATTCTGTGACCTGCACACTTTCCGAACGAGATTCGCGACCCTACCGATGAGTGGAAAGAGCGTACTCGCACATCCCATAAGCGGATCGAGTTTTGCATCTGTGTCCATGCCAAAATCGATGCCGAATCCGCGGTCTCTGTCGTCTCCGCGACCAGAGACTACTCGAGTATCATTCGAGAATAAAAACGTATTGTCAAAGTCCTCCGACTCATCGCTGTCAACAGAAGTCAGGCGTGCAATAACATCCATATACACCCATGCGTTGCAGAGAAACTTGAGACGGCGCAAGTCGTTACCCATTCGAGTGTTCATGGCGTGGTCATCCAAAGCACGCTTAACGAGAGCTTGCGCACCCTTTATATGGGTGTTGCCTGTAGAAGTGAGTTGATCCCAGGAGTCGGCCAAGCCCAAAGCCAATGCCGTAGCGATTGCAGTCATGTCGTCCATGCTCCCATCACGAATGCCTTGTGCGATGAACTTGACACTTTCGTCTCGATGCTCGTTACCAGTGGCTCGAAGAGACGGGTCATCGAGATGGAAGTGAAACGCTGTCATTGCTAGAATGGCGTGGAAAAGAGCCGGCGAGTGCTGCGCCATCGGCCAGACTATGCATCGCCATGGGTTGTCTGTTGGACCATCGGTGATAGACAAGATGCCGCAAGTCAGCGTGGCAAATCGTCTAACCAGGCTCTCATGGCTATTGGCAGGGAAGTCCGGGCCTCGAGGTATGAAAGGATTAGGCATGTTCCAGAAGTTCATGCTGTTGTCAAATGGCATCTGCGGCGTCGTTCTTCTGCCAAGGGGCGTATTATTGCGCGAAGGCCAACGAGAGGGCCAGACGAAGGACGGCTCTTCCATTGGGTGATCCAATCTATGCATAAAGTCCAAGTCCTCGAAGCCATGAATATCATCAAGGATGCCAGCCTGACCAGCATTACTTGTCATCAGCGGGAGATGCAGGTCGTCGGGCATAGAGAACGAGACAAAGTCCTGTGGTCCCAGACCGCCTTGCGTTGTGGCATTGAAGATTTCTGTCAAGGTCGGTGACATGCCTCCGGCATTGTGGGGTGACAGTGAACGTGAGCGATAGGTGAAGGCTGTCTGCGCGCCGAAGTGGACACTGGCAAATTCATCGGACGGGCCGTGGCTCTTGTCGTCCGTTGGCGCAGAGTCTGGCGAGTTCTCTTGCAGCGGTGGGATCACGCTGTCGCGAGGTTTCGGCGTATGGTTCTCCGGCGAGTTCGTTCGCGATCTTTGCTGCTGTGAAGGGTTCCGCTCAGTGTTGTCGACTAGAGGATTTTGTGAAGCCTTCCTCTTGCAGGCGTTTTCGACTTGGAATATGGGAGCGCCCGGAATTGGTGGTGGCAGCTCGCTGGACGGAGTCGTGGTCTTGGACGAGTCCGCAGATGCACGCACCGGCGATGCTGGTGACTGGTCAGCAGCATGGACAACACCATCCAGACGAGACGTACAGGTCTTGGGCGGTTCTGGTTGGAAGTGGGTGAACGCATTCACGTTCGCCTTGGCACCCGTTTCCTTCGTGAAATCGCGCCATTGAAAAATCTTCTTGTAGCCGCCGCACGTGATGCCTTTCCGCGTACCTTCCCAAACATCAGCGTCTCCCATCTCGTTTTGGCAATACCATGATTTTTTGTCTTGGCGTACAATTCACACAATTTGGCTTCTCTTCGCCGCACTTCAGACGTTTCGCTTTGCAGGTGGCGCATCCTGCCAAAAAAAAAAGTTCCATCAGCACTTCTGCCGGGCCACCGTCACAATTGGGTCAAGCAGGAGGCTCAACTGTGATGTGTAGTAGCTGGGTGTACGTGGTAATGAATTACCATTGCGACTCTTGGTTTGCTTCGGCTTGGCCAGGCCGGTGGTAGTATCCTTGTTGTCGCCTGCCACGGCAGGTGCCTTGTGCGGGCGAGGCGGAGCGTCGTTTCTCTTCTTCGACTCTTTGCTCGGGCGGCGAGCATGTTTGGTGTCTTTCTTTGCGGCGGCGGTCGTGGTCGGAATTGGGTCCGCGATGGGTGCGTGATCTCCAAGCAGGTCTGATGGCGAAGGGAATCGGATCGGACTTCCTTCAGCCATATGGCTGTCGTCCTAACGATAACAGAGGACTCCGTCGTGTAGCCACCGGATCATCAAGGCGTGAGAGCCACGAGTCGGTGGCGGGACAGAAGACACGGATAAGGTGTGGGAAGAGATAGAGCGAGAGAGTGACGACGCGATCCCTGGGTGTCCCGCAAAAGAGCCCCTCGGCCCCCTCCACAGCGTTGCGCGGTGTCGTGTCCTCGTTCTGCAGGTGGCCGCGCGCAGGTGGCAGGCACGGCAGCGGATGGATGGTTTCTGACTAGCGTTCGGCCTGCCATCGCCTATCACTGGTTTATCAGAGCAGAGTACTGTACATACGTAGAGCGGGAGCGTGCGCGTGCGCGTGCAGTGCGTTGTACCGTAGAAAGAACCGAGCATCACCAATGCCATGGCACCAATGCAATCCTGGTTGGGTCAGAAGCCGTCTTACTCCTTCCCGCTTGTCATCGTGACACGATGGCTGCATCTTTGCCCCCCTCATATGCTCAGACAAAGTGCTACTCAGCAGGATCAATCATCATGTGTGCTATGCTACCGGATCCCCTGAAGAAGCTGCTCCAAAGTGAACCAAACTGTTGCTCTGACTGTACCGAATCACAACAAGGTGTCCCCCCATGAACAGTACATACACAGTACACAGTACACAGTACACAGTACAGTGTACAGACTTGCATTGGCAACCACCAGCAGATGCAGACGCAGATGTTCCAGCGTCGTTTGCAAATTCACGCGCAACACCGCCCGTGCCAAGAACATATTCCTGCTGTGGCACGGCCAATGATACCGTACCGTGTACGTCTACAGAGCTCTACCTCGTCGCAAAGGTCACACCGCCCATCGCGTTTTGCCGCGCTAGCAAAAGCTTGAGAACTAGCCAATCGAGCTCCTGGATATGGAGTAACTTGTAAGGTAGAGAAGAAAGTTCAGGTTTCTTTCTGGTGCTTGGCTGTCGAGAGCTTCCGGCAGTCGTTGGCACGCGGAACCTTGCCAGGTGTCCACCCATCAGGCACCTTCATCCGGGACTGTCGATGATTACACAAGTGTGCAAGGAACCCCAGACCTAATACTGTACATTACAAGCAAAGATCAAAGCTGACAAGGGGGAGCGGACCTCACCCGGCTGCCCCCGCTGACACGATCTCGATATTTGTTGATGAGTGTTAAGTAATGATTGACGCCGCTATTCGTGTGCTGTGCTGTTGCCACTGACAGGCCATATACACTTGTTCTTTCTTCTTGCGACAAGCTTGATTGTCAACGGCCCGCTGGCTGTCTTGCTACAGGCTGCCGTGTTTCAGGTCCTATCTCCTACTTAGGTGCATACCAAGATACCACTTATCATCCGGCAGATAAGGGATGGTCGGTATGCCGCTACGCGAAAAACTCAAGTCGGGACCGACTGCATGTTCCATGCTCTCCCACTGGCCCACGCCACGTTGTCCGACGGCGCGTGATGCTGTTAAGATATCCGGTACACCTTCGTATCAATGACAAGCTCGTGCTGCTCCAACTCGACATCGAGCACGAGATAAGGCGTCGCTGTACTGGCATTAGGCATCGAGTAAGTAGTGAAGTTCCACAATTCCTCGCATCGTGTCATACAGACGCCACCTTACTTCCCCGGGTCGCCAGTCACCGCCTTGCATACCACAGAACGAGACACTGGGCGTCGAGTCAATCGAAACCGGACGCGCGCACGTTGATTGCCGTCGATATCCGACCAGGACTGGACGGTTTTCTTGCCAGCCACCCCGTTGCTGCCGATAAGTGATACGAAGGTGCTGCTGGGATTGCCATTGGGATATATGAGAGATTCACCTGCCTCTCACCAACTTCCGCCTTGGGGGGAGGGGGGGGGGGGGCATTGGCCTCTGGATGCAATTTTGAAGAAGCCAACCTTGCCATTCTTCGCCAAACTCAATAAGAACTTCTATGACCTGGCATGTATATAAAACGTTGGCGAGCATCCCAACCTCGCAATCCCCATATGCTTCAAGTCTGATGATCATGCGATTCGGTCACCGTAGCCGTCACCACCATTGGGGATCCAAATCCGCAGATGAGCCTACTCATGTTCGAACCGCCCCAGATTTGTCGCGTGAGCTGGCACTTTAACCCAGTCACTTCCCAGCTTCTCGCGATATTCCGCAAGAATGGCACAAAGTGGGCCCGATCTAGAACGAACTTCACCACCATGTGCGAGTGCGACTGATGCTAGGCTTGGGGGGCATACAATGGCGAACGCTCTACTACACCAACCAAGCTCCAGATCCACCACGGTCCACGACACGACGGCCATGCGTCGAAATTTCATATTATACCCATAGCCGCGGTCCCAAGGTCCAGCGATGGATGTTCTTCATTTTGTTATTATTATTATAATTCTTAGCATTGGATAGTAGCTTATCACCTTGTCATCAGTCAATTCCCAAAAACGCCGCTGATCAAGATAAAACGTGCCATTCCAGTCAAACGCAAGAGAGATAAAATAAGTGTGGGTGCGTGAGATGGCCTTGTTTTACCTTTTTTTTTTTGCTTGGAAGGAAATGGTCTGTACTGACTAGTATCACATTACAAGTATTATGGATCAGGGAGGCCTCCACGAAATCAGAGCGTGCACAGCGGACAACTACGATCGAAGCTTCAAAACGCAGTGTAGTCGCAACGAGCGGAGGCGTTGTTGCCCTGCATAGGCGTAGGAGTACTGTATGCATCCGGATAAGGAAAATCTCGCGTGGACCCTTGGCCGGAAGGCGTGCCGATCATGCATGCATGCAGCATGCCGAGAGTGTACTCCGTATAATTGAGCAGCATTCAACTAAATAGTGTTGTTCCTTGGAGTATCGTCATCGCCGTCAACAGGCCTCTATTACCAACCTGTATACAAGCCCGCAACGAATGGTCATCATGCATTTCTATCCCCATCCGCATCCCAGTGTTTTATATGCCTCATTTGGTCGTGGGTATCTCGAGTCCGACATCACAAATCAACAACAAGAATGAACGAACTCGCTTCCAACTTTCCTTTTCAACACCATAAAAGGCATCGTTCCAAAATGCATCGGAATCGCAAAGCGCCTCTACCACGTCTCATGCTGCCACGTCAACTGGCCTCGGGCTTGGTGGCGCACTTTCAGTGTCGACAAAAGCACACCAAGGGTGTTCGAGAACAGCTTGAATGCCGATCCGCCGTTCTACATCGCGATCCAGCATTTTTCGTATCAGATCCAGATTCTCCTCGCTCATAACGTAAGGTACCCTCAGATCGTGATCCATGATTTCGTCAATGGAGTAGAACGGATTCTCCTTGTAGACGATGGTATAGAGCAGGATGCCCAGTGCCCATACATCTTGCTCTTTGCCTCTGTATGGTGATCCGCGCAGGACTTCAGGTGCGGCGTAGTCTGTGTGAGTAGGTCAGTAACTCATTCCACAGTGCAAGCTTTGACTTGATACGCACCAATAGTGCCAACAAACACATCAAACGGCCCAGATTTGATATACGCCGCACTGCCAAAATCCACCAGCTTCACTCGACCTTCACCATCAAGAATGACGTTCTCGTCCTTGATATCCCGATGCACGACCTTAGCGGTAACATGCAGATGGTGCAAGGCCTCGGCAACCTGTCGAAAGATCTTCCTGCATTCGCGCTCCTCCATCGTCACCCTCAGCTCGATGTAGTCGAAAAGATCCATGCCCGGCAGTCCATGTGGTACCATCTCGATGTAGTAGTTGATGTCATCTTCGAAGAAATCCGCCATTTCCACGATGTTCGGGTGCTGAAGACCATCTCTTCTGAGGTAGTCCAAAACGTGGATCTCGAGCGGTACAGTCCCAAGTCTGCGATCGCGATGCCAGGTATCGACCAGGATTCTCCGCTTGGTGACATACTTGATGACCATCTTCTTAGCAGCAGCCTTCTTGTAGCGAGCAAGCTTAACTTGACCATATGCTCCTTGTCCCATTTCTTCGAGGATGGTGAAGTCATCGATGCGTTTCTTCTTTATGATCTTGCAACCTGTTTCCAGCAAATCTGGCGCTGGGTGCTCGAATGGCTCCCCTTCGCCCGGTGTACTCACGAGGCTAGCATTAGACTTTGCTTCATTGAGGCGCTGGTCGAGTAGGTCGATCCGAGAGGCCTGTCCGTCGTTGATAGCCTCGGAATCGCCGACAATAACAGGACTTGGTACGTCACCGCCATCTCCAGTCAGCGTCGGCTTCATCTGTGGCGGCGTGCTAGGTCTGCTGATATGAGGCGTGACAGGACCAATGCCGTGGTTGACGGCATGTAGCTGCCGGCTGTAGGTTATCCAAAGGGCATAGACGACTTCGCCGCTTTGTGACGGCAAAGGCTCGTCCTCGTCAATGACCGCCTCGTTGTAGATTGGATCGCGATCCGACCTCACAACACGCATCTGCACGTCGATCATAATCTCGGCGCCATCTCTGTGCTTCGCTGGTAGTCCACTTGGTCGTAGGAAAATGGCTGCTGCATCTGCTGAGCCTTCCCTCAGTGCAAGTAGTGCGCGCGCTCTTCTGAAACTGTGCTCGGGTATGACGATCCCATCCACCAATGCAATTCTGTCTTCATCCGTCATCACTCGCAGCACTTTGTCGAATCCTGGTATCAGGTCCGTTATCGCGAGGCCAGCTGGTCTATCGTGACCAAATAGTGCGCCAGCGAAGGCATTGTTAGAGCTGCTGATGCGCATAGTCGATGGGTTAATGACAAG
Organism: Exutisphaerella laricina CBS 326.52; assembly: GCA_000504385.2. NCBI lineage: Eukaryota > Fungi > Ascomycota > Dothideomycetes > Mycosphaerellales > Mycosphaerellaceae > Exutisphaerella > Exutisphaerella laricina. Next base: position 20,560 of record KZ106731.1, read on the forward strand.
TATGCCAGCAACATGTGGGAAGCTCGATATTCTGAAGACATGCGTGTCGCCCACCCGATCGACCGTGATTGGTATACTGATAGAGTTGCTCGTCCTTGCTGTGAAGCGTTTGAGCCTCTTAACAGCATCGTAGTCGATGGCGCCAGTATTGGTACCAGGTATCTTCGGCCAGCCTGGAATCAGTCGTTGCACATCCATGCCGTTGCGGACGCGATCGATGCCAAAGATAGGTTCAATATCGCCACTTCCTCTTTCCAGTAAACCAATCTCGTCCACAGTAAGCATAGCGACATCTTCAGCAATTTCTTCGAGTACCCAGATCAAATTGTTGCCCTTTTCCTTCACCCAAAGAGAAGCACTGCCAGTGGCACCATTCATTTTCTGAATCGGCACAACGTCACCGCAAAGTAGTACGCCTCTACTCTTGTGTCCAGGATGATTCGCCTGCTTCGGCTTCTCTGGGGTTCTGGTGCCGTCTTCGGTTTTGCTCCGCCGACTTTGGTATGTCTGCCTAGCGGGCGGCTTGGAAAGTAACTTGGCTGTAACGCCGTTACCCATCGACCCGAGAAGATTACTCGGACTTGACTTACGAGGCGGAGGCGGCGGGTGAGGTCGCAACTTCGACTGTCTCGGCGCACTTCCACTTTCTGGATTCTTCAACTTGTCCTCAAGCCATTCTCGGCGGTCGTGCTGAATGACCTCCATAATCCCGAGCTTCCGCACTTCGGCCCGTGTGACTCCAAACACTAAACATGCAAGATCGTTAGCAGCAGTTATAGTCCAGGGAGAATTGGCTTCGGTGGTGAATATAGCTTGTGACTGCTGGTTCCGGTGCCCATGGGGTGCTCTTTCACGCTCGGCAACCGTAGTGTTGGAACGTGCTGGTTCCGGCCGCGTTATCGGAGCAGCTGGTCGACTCGCGTGATACGGCTGAGCCAGCGCCTCCGTCAGCTTGTGCTGCAGAGTATACCCAGCTACATCGGTATATGTTCTCTTCAACGAAGACCGGTGTGGTCTTTGGGGTGGCAACCCTGGCATGGAGTCTCGGTCGTTGCTTTCGAGTGTCACAGATCTGGCAAGACTGAGCTTCTCAGATTCAGACGGAGGAGATCCAATCTCCCTCGCCGTCTCTGGGAGATGCATAGGATGATGAGAATTGGCAGCTGACAACGTCACGCTTCGAGGGTCTCTTTCTGCACCAAGCTCTACACCAGATGACCGCCTCCCTTGACCCGCTTTGGCTGTGTTCAACATATTCAAATCTATGGGGCTCCCGCTTTCTTGTCCAGCCGGGAAAAAGCTCTTCTCAAATACGTTCTCGTTCGCCAGATGGGCTGGACCGGTGAGCGGGCCAAACTCATTTTGTAGACCAAGTCCTGTAGCATGCAGACTTTGAGGACCAACGATATTGGCTTTCTGCAATAGCTCCATCATGCTGAGGACCTCCTCGTCACCTGCCAGTCTGGCCTGTGCCGTTGCTATCCGTGGTGACGAGGTAGCAAAGTTGAGTCTGTCTTTCATGAATTCGATGCTCCGCTTCAGCACATTCTGTCGGTGAAGAGAGTCGCTACTCTGGTGGGCGAAGGAGAAAGAATGCAGTGACTCAGAAGGGAAGCGAGTCAAATCTTCACTGTAGGGCAAGGTGGGCGAAGCGAACGGTGCAGTAAAGGACGATTTTCGAGATGTGATGGGACTCGAGGGAATCGGCGAGACTGGTTGGAGATTCGGCGAGGAGGGATTTCGACTGAGCGAAGGTTGCGGGTTTTGTCGTATTCGCCTCAAGCCAGTATCTCTTTCCGCTGCGAGGATGGGTGACCTACAGTGCCGCATGTGTCAGTGACTCGATCCAATATCTCATGTGTCCGTGATCACATGCTTGACGGTCCTCACGCCTGCTTCACGGCGCCCTGCAACCACATCACTGCTGCTGTACACCCGTATCTACACCTCTCACTAACACAACAAGCGCACTCCACGCACCTTGTCAGATTATCATAGTCGCTGCCCGTGTCGACCGAGAGTCTGCCTCCGTTCGTCCTCTCACCATCCGTCTTCAAGCTGGCACTACTCAAGTTCTGACTTGTAAGGTTGCCTGATGATCTGTTCTTCGGTATCTGCAACGCCGTCGGACGCTGTTGGCGGGAATCGATTTCGCTAGAGGACGAGGACGGAAATTCGACAACGCTTGAGAGGCTTGGTGGCGGCGGCTGTTGGTGCTGGATGGGGGAGTCTGTTGCAGGCATTGGCTCGTCAGCAAGATTGGCTGTGTATGAGATGCAGCAAACGATATTGAGTCAGCGCTCCCGGACCACGCGTTTCGCCCTTTGATCGTGACAGTGGCATCACGGGGACTCGGGACTAGTGCAGCAGCTTTGTGGTTCGGGGAGCTATGGAAGAGGCGGAGGTAAAAGCATGCCTGACTTACCATCTTGCACTGCAGAGGGCGAAGTCATCGCCTCGCCAGAAATTGACCTCCTCAAGCAGCCAGTGACCCCTAGAGCCCAGGCGGAGGACGAGCACGCAAAGGCAGAGCAGAGCAGAGCAGAGCGGGCCCGTCTGCCTGCCGCTTTCGCGTGCGAACTTCTGCTGTAGGCGACCTGGGATCCTCCCAGCGACAGCAAATAATAGGACCCTGATCCAGACAATCGGGTAGCGACAGTAGCACACCCGCAGTCGTGTGTGCTTAACGATTCTGCAGGAGGCCGCTCCAAAGTCAGTCGTGTATAAGGGTGAGTGTGAGTGTGAGTGTGAGTGTGTGTGTGTGTGTGTGTAGCAATATGACAAGCAGGATGCTATGTCAATGCAAGCAATCGCCTTCGTCTGGGCGGTGTCAAGGAACCAAAGACAGAAGCCCCGCTGTCCTGCGGGAAAAGTCTATGTTCAAATGCAGTCGGATGCAGTGGCCGGGCCGGCGATAGGGAACGGAGGGTCGTAGCAGGAAGCAGCGTCAATTTGTCGCAGCACTGGAGGGTATTTCGGCAGGATACAGTGCGAGAGAGGGAAAGAGGAAGCAGAGCCCGCCACGACATGTGCTCTCTCCACAACGGCAGTAGGCTCCCCCAGACATGGGAGAATGTACATTGTACGGGTGGTACCCACTATTGTAGCTACTAGACCAATGGACGGAGAGTTCTCACCACTAGCAGTGACAGCCACGCGACAAGTGCACCATTCGACACTACAGTCTATTTACAGTTCTTGAGGATACCAGAATATGTAGTGCCGCATTCGTCAAATTTGCAGCCAGGATCTTGAGTACAATCCCGGTTACGTCTCGCATCAAATATGTATGCTATGATCATCTGCATCCGATCGGTACACGGATACTCGATGCTGTCAGACGAAAACGTGCTGGCAGATGCCAATATGTTGATGTGTTCATTTCGTCTCATGCATAGGTTGTAGTCAGAGCAGCTACGAATCCCTCTGGTCTCTTATGTGAAAATCTTTGAAGGAGCATCCTTCGGGCCACCAGACTTGTTGTAGTCCCTTATTTCCTCTTCCAAATCAGTGTCCCCACCTATCTCCTCAACGTCGTCGTCATCATCGTCTCCTTCAAATTCATATGCGGCATCGTCCTCTCCCTGGCTGCCAGACGGAGCCGACTGTGGTAGCGAGGGCGATGGCGAGGGTGGCGGTGGTGCAAAGATCGTTCCCTCGTCACCAGACTAGGATGACTTTGGTGGCAAGGGAGACTGTGGCGGGTGATGGGGCGGTGGTGGTGGTGGGGTGATTGGGCGACCCTGATTAACCAGTGGTCGTGGTGGCCCTTTCGGCTTAGGGACGTATATCCGCTTCGCTTCATAATGCGTGACCGTGACGGGAATGGAGTGCGTCATCGGTTTTTCGAGAGCCACGAAAGGCTCAAACGGGTCCTTGGCTACCCAATTGGTCGGTGTCAGTCGATGGCGCTCCATGTTCCCATCGGCCTTTCTTTTCTTGTCGTGCACGTGCTCGAAGTCGACACGGAACGTCTTGCCTAGCAGCACATTATCCAGTCGGCGAAGAATGTCGTCCAGCTTGACGAACCTCATGATCCCAGGGCACTTTGCCAGCTCGTATTCCGCACGGTTGTTGTAAGGGCGAACCGCCACAGTCTTCCCAGTCCCATCGTCACGGGAAACGAGTTCACCCGCGCTGCGAAGAAGTTCGCCGAACTTGAGCACTTCTGCGGTCGACATGTCCTTCATGACCCAATTCTCAGCAACACTTCCTTTCCACGCTTCCTCCGTCGGACTGTAAAACAGATCAAGTCCCTTTAGCCCAAGCAAAGGAGCTGCCATAAAGTTGGCCATCCAGTATGTTGGAGTATCGCTGCCCAGGTCGTCTGCCCGGAGCACACATACGCGCCAGAAGTCTCGGCTAATTTCTCTGGCATACCACTCCTCATTTACGGCGCGTCCTTTGACAAGCTCTGAAGTCGAGTCAAACACCCTTGACAACGATTTTGGCAGGCCTTGTAAGATCTGAAACCGATGACGCTCTTTCACCGCTGCCCGTTGTGCTTCTTCAGCCGCTTGTCGTTCGCGCTCTTCCTCGGCGATCCTAGCTGCTTGCATTTTGCGTTCGACAGATGCAGCCCGTTTGGCTTCTGCTTCAGAGAATTCCTCTTGTCTGCGTTTTTCCTGCGCTTCAGAGGCGGCTCGCTGCTCTTGTTCGCGCTCTTTTTTCTTCGTAGCTTCGTCGTCCTCCATCCTCTCTTCGAGAGTGGGTAGAGCCTGCTCGTTGTTGGTGCCCCGTAACGATGAAGACCGTCTTCGTGTCCTGGGTGAAAGTATTTCTGCTGGTTGTACTGAAAGACTTTTGGTCCTTGATCGTGTCGGTGTGCGCTTAGTAGCTGGACTCTCTGGAGGTTTCATGGCCGTTGTTTCCTCAGCAGGCTCCGCTGGTGTGGGTAGCTCTGAACTTGATTCGTCTGACGATTCGTCGGAAAGTGCTTGTCCTCGAGCGGCTCGCAATTCCCTCTTTGACATCAGCTTTCGCCCGTTCTTGCGCCGGGGGGCAGGTCGTTCTTCTTCATCGCTCTCCTCTTCTTCTTCCGGGGCACGATGGTTGAAGCGGCGCTTGCCACTGTCCCTCTTGTTGACAGGACTTGAGCTGCGTCGTTCCTTCGTCGCAGCACGCTGATCATAGAGAGCTTCGAGCAGTTCCTTCTCCTCGCGCCAATTGGGACCGTGTTTGTCTTCTGCGACTTCCGGCCACGTTTTACCTTGTCGGTTTCGCCACAGTGAATTGAAATTGTCCAGCTCAGTCAGCGATTTCACCATTTCAAAATGCGAGGTGCCCAGGACCGCCAGCAGAGGCTTTTCGGGCTTCTGAAGTGCCTTCTTTTCCGTCATCTCTGCCAATAGCATGTTCACGAGGTAAGTATCCCCAGTCTTGGCGGCGGCTGCTACCACAGTGTTGTCAACCATAACTCGAGCATCGAGAAATTCCCTCACACCAGTACGATCATTAATTTGCACTAGCCTCAGCAAATTCTCGTAGGTGCGAGCCATGAAATGCAGTTCTTTTGAGGGGCCAGCTCTATGGCGCATCTCCTCTTCCTCCTCGCGCTTTTGCTTCGCACCGGTGCTATTCCACTTATCAATGGCTTTTCGCAAGGAGGCCCGGATCTCGTCGGCATCGTCGGTGTCATCAGTCACCACATCCATCGCCTGCTGGCCTTTCAGATTCTGCCGCAGAGGATCAACCCCAGCTTTCAACAAGCTGTTGACCACATCTAAGTGCCCATTTTCCGCAGCATCGATGAGCGGCGTATCCTTGTCCACGTTGGCGCAATCAATTTGACAACCTTGATCTATCAAATAGTCGACAACCTCGACATTGCCGTTCAGGGCAGCTATTTGCAACGGCTTGTTGCCAGCAAACTCGGCCAATTCTAACTGATCAGGATCCTTTTCTCTCCATTCCCTGACGAGATCGAGATCGCCCGCTTCACATGCCTCCGCTAACCTGGTAAAGCCGTACTTGTTCACATGAGGCTTAGGCTTGCGACCAGCCGGCCTGCCAGGTGTAGACGTCGACCGACCCACTCCTCTTCGTGGCCGTTGCGGGTCGTGGCCATGAGAAGTCGTCTCGGATCGAGATGACACAGATTCTTCTTCCCACTGTCTGGCAGCTTTCGGTTCCTTCATGGGCTCCCGAGTTCCAGCGCGTCGTTTCCTGTTCGCTCCTGTTTCAATGGCCCCATCCATAAATGCAGATTGGGTTGAGACAGCTCGGCGATGAATGCGCGATTTAGGTGAGGGCGATCGTTCTGATCTAGCCACTTCCTCAGAATGCAGCCCACGGAGCCTTCGCTTTTGCGGTCCATCGATACTAGGCCTCTTGTTCGGCAGACTGACAGACGAGGCGCGGTGCTTTCGTTTCCGCGGATTGGGTGAATGCGCACCATTTCTGGTGGTGTCTGGCCGCTCAGACGCAGCACGCGAGTTCAAAGACCTGTGGGACGGCGCCATCGAAGCATCAGAGTCCGGCTCACTCAAAGATCCAATGTCACTTTCGCCTTCGGCATCTTGATCGCTCCCCTCTTGCATCTCCTCGTCTTTGACATCCTCGTTAGAAGTCGTCTTCTCGACGCTCATGACTGTGCTGGGCACAGGCGAATTGAGTGCAGAATCATCTTTGTCGCCGGTCGGCACAGGTAGGCTGCCTATGCGATGCTTGGGAGGACGCTCCATATTGTGCGCATTGTTCTGCTTCTCTGCCTCCTGCTTCTTCTTCACCGGACTGTCGATGAGTGTTTCTGCCTCGGATTCCCCCTCTGCATCGTCGTCTCCCTTCGCTATCAAGCGATTCTCTCGTGGCGGTGGATCCTTGGCTGCGGGTGAAGCGCCTTTTCCACTGGATTTCGGCCTGGGAGGTGAAGACTTGAGCGTCTTCTCGGGCGCATCGCCATGGTTGTTCGCGGGGCTGCTTCCGAGGCCGTTCGTGTTCGCGACGGCAATCTCATCCCGACCTGAGTGGTACGCTTCGGCGGTGAGCGGGTCTGGTAAAGTGCTACCATTCATTCCGTGTCTGCGAAGGAGTTCTAGTATGGCCGGCCCATGCGATGAGACTTCGCGCAGAAGCTCTAGATCTAGCGACGGGCGGCCTCGTGGATCCTGGGCGCGTCTTCCGGGGTGTATCCTAATGGTTGCCTTCTCGACTTTGTCACTGCATTCGCAATAATCCTGGGAAGTCGTTCCGCGTTTGTGTATGCAGCTGGAAATGACTTTGTGCGCAGAAACAGAGCGTATTCTGCGCTCAATGCTGTTGATGATTGCAAGATGGGAAATTGGAGCAGATTGGGTAAAGCGGAGAGACTGATTCATGGCTGCTCTCGGCTGCAGCCGCTATCTCGTATTAAGCTTCGTTAGACAGCTCATACCCATGTCTGCTCCTCCTTTTGCGATCCGCTACACGACGACTGCATTTGTACATGTATCTAAAATTTTGATGTCATGCAACACAACTACGTGTATGTCAACCCACACATCCATGAGACGAGTATAAATTTCAGTCGCTGAAGGAGCATCGGCAGGCGTGCTGCTCTGTAGGATCGCTCCACGACAACCTGAATCATACTCACAATCATATGCGTTAATTCATCACGATCTTGCAGTAACAGCCAAGCGACGCCACGGAAATTCGGCCAGAGAGGCGAATGCGGACTGCTGACACACCATCTGCCTTCAGGGCCGCTCCAATGACAGCTCGCAAGTGATCGAAGCAAGCGGCGCAGGCGGTCGTGAAGTACCGTTCTGGTGGTAACAAAGGTTCAGGGCATTGAGGCGGACGACGAGCAGGAGGTTCTGGCGTTAGGTTATGTCGCCAGCTGTTAACCTCAGCCAAGTGAGGAAGACAACGTCGGACCATTCTCTGAGCTTGCGATGTCGCCCCAATTAGGGGGTTTCCCCGCGATGTATGCTGGACTGTAGTTGCGATAGGCGATGAGCGCGCCTTGAGCTGGGTTGTGGACTTCGACATATCCACCCTTGGTTGGCTATATGCATCAACTTGCTCGCACTTTGAACGATGGATATGGAGAGTGTTTATTGTGGCGGTGGAGAATAAGCGGCCGTGCTCGCCTTTATTTCATCATGCAAGTCTCTCTCTTTCTCTACAAAATCCAAAATCCTCCGCTTTGCGGCCGTACGTAGTGGTACATGAGTATCAAGTCTCCCACAAACGCTCAATGCCTAAAACGGCGTTTCGAAACAGATCTAACTCCGGTCGTATCCTCAATCACGAAGCAATCTTTGGGGGAATCTTTTGCGTAACAACCATAATGATGCGCTCTCAAGCTGCCTCAACCTGATCCATATATGTTGCTTGATCATTTGGCCAAGACGACGCTTGATCGTAATGTACAGTGGCAGTGAATGCGCTGCCGTCCTCTTCAATACTAGTAGGGCCTGTTCATGTTGATCTCGCTGGAGTAGCTACCGGTATTCGACATCTGACTAACTTGGCCCTTGAGCGTAATCAGTTCCTCGTGCATACGATTAATACGCAGCTCGTACTCGTCTTGCATCCTGCTGAAACGTGACTCGAGTTGTCGAACATAGTTCCAGATATCCTCGGGATTTTGCGCGATGTCGCGCATACTGCTGGCAGATGAGCGACCATGGCTCGAGTGGCTGCCAGGGTTCGAATTGATTGTGGCGGCAGGCATTTGTTGGTGGGAATGCATGTTCGGTACACCCGGCATAGACGTGCCCTGCCGCTGGGTGCTGGCACCAAGGGGTGGTAGTATGTTCTGTGGTGGGGCTTGACCAGGAGGGAACTGGGGAGTTTGAACGGGTGGCGTTCGGCCGCCTCCACTTCCCTGCTGCCGACCGAAGTGCTGTTGCTGAAACTGCGTAGTCAGGCTAGTTGACCTGTTGCGCAAGCCTCCCTGCTCCCCAATACTTAAGCGTTGTTGATCAGGTGGCTGGCCAGGCGACAGTGGTTTGGGGGAGTGTGTCATAACGCCAGGTTCTGCAAAGACTTGTCCTGGCCCATAGAACGAGCCCATTGCAGAGCCTCCAGCTGGGCTTGGCTGCCCGGACATCTCTCGAGGTGATGTTGCGCTGCTCGAGCCGGGATGAACGACTTGAGGCGGACCCATGCTGCCTCGCATGGCTTGTGTCGGCGCTGGTGGGTAAGTTCTCGAATGCTGGCGATAGACTTGCCTGCCAAACAGAAAGATGTTAGCCGTAATGTCTCAACAGCCTCCCGAGATCCAGGAATCCCGTTCGCGTAGAGGTTTAGGGAGCGCGCATATCTCAGGCACTGATCAAACCTTCCAGTACTTACCTGTTTGGATCTTGGGGCGTTTCAAGATGCTGACGCTTACGATTCGGTTCGCTAACGCGTCGGCCATGTTCATCAGAGCCTTCGTCGTCATCGTACTCAACTCCCTCCATTTCGCCACCGTCCAAATCGTCGTCTGCACCAAAGCTGGATCTCCGACCAGCACACCCTCCCGGGCCCTTGTTGTGTCTCGCAAGGGCGTCGCCCCGCGCGAATCGTCGCCCGCACTTATCGCAAGTATGTGGCCGTTCACCGGTGTGAAGTTTTGTGTGCCGTTTGAGGTCGTGCAATCGGCGAAATCGCGCTTGGCATGTCTGACAAACGTACGGCTTTTCTTGACTGTGCGTTAGCAAGTGAGACTTAAGATTATGGTGTCGAGTGAAGTCCGTAGAACAATAAGGGCATTTGTGTCGCTTGTTGTTGGTGGCAGGTGATTTTGGACTACCTTGGCCGAATCCTGGAAGGCTCATGCCGCGCGATGGGCCTCCCTGCTGGTTGTCATCCTGTTGTGGCGGCGGTCCAGGATATGAGCAGGATATGGCTTTGTCGCCCTGTTGATCGGGCACAGCGAGATTGCCATTATTGTTCTCGGAGTAGTTGCTGCCTTCACCCATTTCGTCTGGTTCAGCCACAAAACCTGAGGCAGCATTTTGTTGGTCGTTCGATGTGGCTGTCAATGCGTTGTTGCCCGCGTTCCCTGCCGCGCCTGTGCTGTCCATGGTACCAAAGCTGGCCAGACTGACCGGACTGACTTGCTCGTCGCCGCCCATCTGTTCATGCACATCAGGCAATTGGATGTGCTCAGCGACCTTGCGCAGAGGCTCGCTAAGTTTGTTCGGCGCCGGCGCATCTGCCGCGCGGCTCATCCCACCCGTGCCCATCAGCGAATGCATCGCTTGCATGGCAGGGTTAGGACTCGTCTGTCGCGAGTTTTGGTTCGTTTGTTGCTGTTGCTGCTGCTGCTGCTGCTTCTGCCTCCGCTTCAGTTCAGCCATCGCGGCCGCGCCCGTCAGAGCGATGTTTGCCGGTGACAGGCGCGTCTTGTCCTGCGACTTAGGCGACAAGCTCAGTCTCGTGTGGTCTATCTCTTGCGATTGTGGTCGAAGAAGGTTTTGCTTCTCGACTCCTCCGCTGGCCATTACAGGCCGTGCACCTGTTGACGATAAGGACGTCGGTGTATGAGGCGCCGGCTCGAAGTGTGAAGGAGTGGTCGATCGCGTCGTCGATGCCATGGGGCTTAAGCCGGCATTTGCGTTCTCGTGTAACAACTGTGGTTCGAAATACCTATACTGGTTGATTAGTCTATGGTTCTCTCCATCTTTCGACGCCGGCCGCTGGAACGGCTCCCACTGGACTCGAGGCTTGCAACCCTGCGAACGCTCGATAGACGCAGCTTTGGAAGCAGCAGCCGAAGCAGCGTAGAGGTGAATGTTTGCATTGTCGAAGCATGCGCAGCGCAAGGGAATGTTCTTTGCAAACACACCAGAAAGTATATCTGTATTAGAATGGCCCCAGACAGCGCCGGAGCGTTATACTCAAATGCAACTTCCACAGCACGAAGCGCATTTCACAAATCGCCTGATCCAATCACTGCCGTTCGGTTTGGTAAATCGTGATTGCGGTCCAGACGCCTCTGAGCGCCGAGCTAATTCCTCAGAAAGCCGAAGCGTGTATGGTTATGCGACAGTGTTGCAGATGAAGAAGCAGATCGGCAGTGGCAGTGGCAGTGATGGCGAAGTCCTCCCCAGATTGGTGTTGTGGTCGCCGCAGAGCAAAGCGCCAGAGCCGGCAGCGGCTGCGCAGGTCGTCCGTATTAGAGAATCCGTCAGCTAACTAACGTTGCAGGCCTGTCTTGCTCTGTCTCTTAGCCCGCAGTAGTGGCGTAGCGCTGCAAGGCCAGAAACTCCGAGTAGAATACCCGAATTTTGTGCCTCCAGGAACGTTACGTAAAGAGAGTAAAAGTTGTTAAACTAGCACTACTATTCCATGAAACAATCTTACGGGTACGGCTATAGTTTACGTACTATAGCCTGTAAAAGCGCTAGGATATAAAGACTTTAAGAAGCGTAGGTATCGTACCGTCGCCTTTAAAGTAGGCGATAAATACGCTACGCTACTACTACCCTAGATACGCGTAATTACGAGTTCTCGAATCTCGTCTTTAGTAAACCTAAGGTAGCTTTAGCTTAGTTACGCGGTAGCGGCGACGGTAGTAAGCTTATTACGAGCTTTAGAATTAATTCTTACCTCTTTATTAACTTCTACTACTACTTACCTTAAGTACTTTACTACCTAGCTATCCGGCTACGAATCTAGCGTCTACTTAAACGAGTCGTACTCTATCGCCCTATATAATAACTACGCGCGATCTAATAAGCCGTACTCGTACGCTAAAATTAGTATAGCTATTATATCGAATTAGGTATTATCTATTACGAATTAGCGCGCTTAAAATACGAGGAAAGAGATATTTAAAATTAGCGTACGTAAGAGTTTAATATCTTAGCGAAATAGGCCTACGGAAAAGGCACCGATAGCGACCGCTAAGGGGATACTAATACTAGTAGACTCTAGCCAATCAGATCGCTGTAGCGGTCGAGTAAAGCGTAACATGCTGGTTGTCATTTTTGCCGGCTAAACACGTCTAATGACGACCTTTCCCTTGGCGTCATGGCGATCAGATTCATGTTTCTGGCGAGGCTGGGGACAGGAAACCACCACCACCATGCCTCTAACCCGCATGGGACAATGCCGGGACTCGCTCAGCCAGTCCCATGCATGTGGACTCGGTGGCGAGTTTCCAGCTGTCTTCAACATCCCCTTAGGTGCGGTCATCGACACCGATTGTCTACGTTGTCTACGACCGTTCGCTTCCCACCACACCACCACATCTGTCTCCAGGCGCGCATCGACCCGTGATCGTGCAGTCAGATTTGCTTTGACGTTGCTCAAGCATCTCGACCGCTCCGCCTCTGTTTTGCTGGTGCTCTGCTGTGGCGTAGCGCCCTTGCGTTTCCGTATGACCAAACTTACGTCCGACGTCAGTCAAAGTCCTGTGGCTCTAGCTATCTACTTCCAGTAGTTGGACGAGTATGCGTGGCTCATCCAGAGTTCCAATGGTTCGGCACCCGTGTACGTACCGTTGTACACGAGGCGACTGAGCCGCATCCTACATGGCATTTCCGACCCTTGCATCGTGGCCCTTCCTCAAGATCAAACAATCACTCGATCACATGCCAAATCAAACGTTGTCGCAGCACGCCACAGACAATGGCACGGCACAGCCGTCCCTCTTCACTGCGACAGATAGTCTCGAAGCATGATTGGCAGATCGAGAGCTGATGCGACAGGAACTTCGTTGTCGAGCTCGCGTGTTGATCAGCGTCATGCTGCATCTGCCACAAACCGGATTTCAACAAACCCGCATTTGGCATGATGATGCATAGGGCTTGCGTGTCGGCTGATGCTCGAACATTACATCGCCAAGAGCTGGACCACAAGCGAGGACACACGATCTGGCGATGTTGTGGCCAACTACCAAGAATCTACAGAAGCTACCCTGTAACATCGCCTCCTCGACGCCAAACGTACTATTGCCTACTAATGCTTGCATTCGGACTTTGTTCGCAGCCCCCGGGTCCGAGCCGTGGAACAGATGCACATGATCGAACCGTGCCGCTATAATGGTCGGGCCGTCCGCAGAATACAGCACGGGTGCGAACTCAGGTCATCGGGACCGTCCTCAATGCCTTCACAAGCTTTATTGTGTACGCCAAAATCTTTAACCAGGCGCGACTGTGGCGTAGCATAGCACGCTTGTATGGCTTGTCACTTCTGCCCTATTTTCTCCCCTGTCAAGGACTCTTGCAGCTAGGTGAATCTACCATAAGAGCAACATCAAGTCGACTTTGCATACACTCGCATGCACACACTCGCAAACAGACAGACGTCAGTCCATACTCGGAGCTCATGCGACGCTGTCACTCCAAGTGCCGCCTGAAACAGCTCGACTTTGTGACCTACGGCGCTCTGCGCGTCCACGGTACCTGATGCCCTTCTTGTGCACAATATGAAGTCCACGCCCGCGAAGGAACATCTCTTCCGAGATCATGACGATCGTCTCGGCTGGTGCCACACTAAGTATGGACACCTGGTCGAGTCAAAGAAGCTAGAAGCTAGGCCCCAGATATATCTTGCCCTCACGTTGACTTCCAAGGCATTGATAGCTTTGAAAAGGCGGTGATTAAGGTGAGCCTGCGAGAGACCGTTAGCAAGCTATGATATAAGCCCATGCGACTTCATGGATTTTAGACAAGACTCCGGCAACGGACGATCTCTAAAGCAGCAGGTGTGACTACCCCTGCAACAGCATCAATCCGACGAATCAATGAACACGTGATGTGTCCAACGTTATCGATCATTATAAAGGAACAATGGATGCTAGGTGATTGAGTCGAACAAAGCGTCTGATCGTAGGTCTTCTTTGTATTGACATGAAGGAAGCCAGTAACAAGGGAACAATGCAGAGCTGCACCTTGATAAACCACGTACCTCCGCAAGTTCTCTGATCGGCCAGGTCTCAGGCTTGGGGCATCCAGTCAGACCTCAACAAGCACTCCCTGAGTCATCAAGCGTCCACAGAGGCGGTCGTTCGTACGCAATACACATCATCTTCTCTTCATTCTTCATTGACCTTCGATAGGCCAACTTTCAAGATGATGGGCATTCATCATTACCAGTCCACTGCTTACCAGCCATCAGCTGCCTCATATGAACCAATGCCGGAAGACGTTGCCAGAGTTGTCCTTGATGACTGGGACAACAGAGACTTCGGCACTTCGAGCGATGCTATGACTGACTGGATCAATGCACGATGGGCGAAGACTGGTTTCCAGGTGAGCAAAGAGGCGATTTGTTTCACTTTGCGATTGCATGGTAGGGATGCTAATATGGGGCTTGGAGATCATTTAGATGGTGCATTTTACAGATAGATTCTTTCCTGACAAGTTAGGTTACAGCTGGCTGAGACATCGCTGGTCGATGTCCTATTTGTATTACATGCCATCAGTAAGAGCAAAAACACAGATAACCGTCGAGCCTTACGACTGTGCTACCGCAAGGCCACAGGACAGCGACTGACATAACATAGCGACTATCGTTACCACTGAGCCAATCCAATAGAGGCCGTTCAAAAGATTAGCAGAATATGGCTAGTCATCGCTACAGATTACCTGCTCGGCTCTCCGATGGCACGAGCCTACAAGTATGCGCGTGCAATCCGCTGGCTTTGTTGGCAGAACGACATCCTTTGTGTAAGCCGACATTCGATGAAAGGCAGCGCACGCATGATCCGGAGACGGCAAATGTCACTCCCTCTTTGTTCCACAACCATCACTCCTCTCTCTCCGTCACCCTTATTTCGCTGCTACTGCTCTCACCTCGCACATTGCCAAAAGCACATACCAAGTCAACAATTTGTCTAACCACAAAATCATCCATCAGTCATGAAACTCCCACAAATCATCACACTAGCTGCCAGCAGCCTCACTCTCACTTCCGCAGCATCCGACTACGACAACTCCATAGCTTGCGCAAGAAAGAACCCCTCCACCAACGCAGCCATCTCCCAGTTCTGCATGAAGCGTGTCAATGGCCGACTAACAAACGACATCACCGTCCCCGGCCCCCGGTCCTCCAATGGCATCGTCGTCAACGGCATCAAAGTCAAGTTGACCGGGAATTGCAATCCGAAGCAATGGGTCCCTATGCAGTATTGTTTGACGCAGCTGCATGAGATGTGTGCGCAGGGAGGACCGAAGAACGGTTTCGCTACGAGGAAGTATGGGAGGAATGGATGTCAGACTTGGACTATCGAGGACGCGGTTGCGGCCAGGGTTGGAGGGATTGTTGCTAGTGTTGGGAAGAGGGAGGGAGAGGATGAGGAGAATGGGCTTGAGGTGGAATCGAACGAGTAAAGAGGATTCGAGAGTCATGACGTGTAGCATTGCCGGAATTAGTATACACTGCGTTCCATGGCATTCAATGAGCAGCATTGTCCATATCTCTCTCGAAAGCAGGATTTGGAGCCAGTGGTTTCCAGGTGCCTGTCGCTATATCGTGCTTGACATCGTGCAGAATGACATCATTATCCGGACTGTATCTGAAGTAGTCTGTCGCGTTGAGGAACTCCTTGTCTTTCTCAGAGTGGTCTATGCCCTGCCATCGGATCCAGTATGGATAGTGGCCGCACATGTCTGTGATGGCGAAGTGGGCGTTCAGGATGCGGATCCACCAGAAAGCGTAATCTGCAACAGTAGCTTCTTGTGTTGAGTCAGCATAGCTATGAGTCGGTGGGCCTGCTTTCTCTATCTTCTCGAAAGCTGTCATGTCGACGTCGTCAGTCGCTTCGAGCATTGCGAAAGGATCCTAGAGTGTAGAACATCAGCGCCGCACTCACAGGTCTTGCAAGAGTTCGAGTTGATAAGATCCTTGTAGCAAATTAACAGCAATACATGTCAAGCACTTCTACACATACCTTCTGACCACTATGATGCTCGACCTCAGAGCGCATATAATGCAGCCATGACTTGACCTCTGCCCGATCTGCAGTCATGAACCCATCAGAGTGTACCGGAGGGCCCCAAAACCACAATGCGCGGACAAGCCAGTCATCAAAAGTATAACCGCGGGAAAGCCATGCTACCTTTCCGTCAGGCCGTTCGTCCATGGGGATTGCTACAAGCTGGCAACTAAGCTTCTGAGCTGCAGGGTCAAAAAAAGCTCGCGTGTAGCGAAAGCCATAGCCTGCAGTCAACACGCGCTGTTGATCCAGTATCGTGATCAGCCCGAGAGCTTGCTCTGGGTAATCCGGTGCGTCCGAAGGTGGCAGAAGCTGGGTAAGGTCCGTGGCCAGAAGATCATGCAATGGTATTTCGCTGAGAGGCAGCAAGGCGTCATGGTATATTAGGTCGTAGAAGGACTGAATGTAGCTCAAGTCTGGTTTGAAAGACCACCTTCCAACTTGCGCGCCACTTGGTAGCTCGCCCCTCGCGAAGGGCCATTTCAGCTTGTAGACCGCAAGGAGCAGTTCTCGGGTCAGTATCGTCCGCAGATTGTCGATAGGTGCCATGTTCCTGTCAATGCTTCGGCGTCTGGTTTACCGATGGATGCTGCTCGGGCTGTGTTGATGAGGCATGCAGTTACTACGAGCTACATATGCAAGTGGAGGAATCTTTAGCCCTTGGGCCCTGAGGTGAGCAGATCTTAGAGGCAATAGCATCCTTCCAATATTGGTTCTGATAGCTAGTGGTGTTGACATTCCCAGATATTGAAAGTCCAAAGACTTACCAAAGCTGCTGTGGCCATGTCGATGACAGCGCAATCGTGGCGACCAGCGTGTCGGTCAAGTTGCGAGATGATGATGGAGAAAGAAGGGTTCGAGGACCACAGCAGCAGGGATCGCAGATAAAGTTTAAGCGCTAGCGTTATCGTGCATACGACGTTAGGAATTATCTCAGAAAATGCGATTTGCGCGAAGCATCATTCTTGCAATACCACAGCCCCCTCTCGACAGCATGGCAACTGTCCTCCCACCCCTTTCGAAGCGCCAGAAGACCGCGGCAGCAGCTCGCGCCCGCGAAGCCCTCATACCACCTCCCGAAATACCTCAAGGCACGCAACGAATCCAATTTCGCGATGCAGACAATGGCGCACCACAAGGCCCTGTAGTGTCGGTGTCATTATCAGATCTGTCGCCAAAGAACCTCTCACTACTCCTCAATTCATTACTGGGCAAGACTGACCCATCGGATCGACTGCCGTATCGGTTTTATGATCCTTTTGGTGATGGAGGGGAGTTCGAACAGAAGGAGATCATCGCGCGATATCTGGATGGGAGGAGTAACACAGAGGGAACGCTGGATGTGCCGTGTAGGGCGGAGGCAGTGTTTAAAGTGAAGCCTGTGACAAGATGCAGTGCAAGCATATCAGGTCATGGAGAAAGCATTCTTGCGACATCATTTTCCCCAGGTAAGCGCATGAACAATAATAGAACCCCTCGGATTGTGGTGTCATTATTGAAAGGCAATGTAGAAGAGGCGCTTGTAATTCCGTGCTGATGCTGAGAGCTTGAGTTCTCAGAGTGCATTACATGTTCACTGCTGATACGGTCCGTCATTAGGAACGAGCTCGCGGTTAGCAACAGGAGGCGGCGACAAAACGGCGCGAATATGGGACTGTGACACCGGGACGCCTCAACATACGCTCACGGGGCACACGGGCTGGGTTCTTGCAATAGCGTGGAGTCCTGATGAGGGAATACTGGCAAGCGGTGGCATGGACAACACAGTGCGGTTGTGGGATCCGACGAAGGGCAAACCTCTGAGCAATCCGCTGAAGGGACACACGAAGTACATCACGAGTATCAGTTGGGAGCCATACCACTCGCGAGAACAAGGTAGACCACGATTAGCCTCTGCATCGAAGGACACGACTGTGCGAATTTGGGACGCTGTGAGCGGTCATACAGATATGGCGCTCACTGGACACAAGGACACCGTGACATGCGTGAAGTGGGGAGGACTAGGTCACATATACACAGCATCGCGAGATCGGACAGTGAAGGTGTGGGATGCGGTCAAGGGCACTCTCGTGCACAATCTTACAAGCCATGCGCATTGGGTGAACCACCTAGCTCTTTCGACAGACTTTGCGTTGAGAACCGGTTTCTTCGACCACAAGGGCAAGAAGGAGGCACCAGAAACGGTGGAAGAGCGACGAATGAAGGCAAAGCAGCGGTATCAGCAAGCTCTTGCTATCTCAGGCGGTAAGTACACCCGGAGCCAGCCAAGCAGCGCGCTGTGGCTCGGCCATGCGGCGTTGCTTCGAGAGCATTATCGCACCATTGCGCGGGCTTCCATTTTCTGCATCAATGTTCGAGCAACGCTCAAGCCGATGGCGATAATAGCTAACGAATTTATGCTTTCAGGGACAGAACGACTTGTGACGGCTTCTGACGACATGACAATGTATCTATGGGAGCCCTCGAAGAGCACCAAGCCTGTACATCGCATGGTCGGGCATCAAAAACAAATCAACCACGTTACTTTCAGCCCGGACGGCCTTCTCATTGCCTCAGCCGGCTTCGACAATCACGTAAAGCTATGGCAGGCGAAGGATGGGAAGTTCCTGCACACACTGCGAGGGCATGTTGGACCAGTGTACCAATGTGCGTTTTCGCCTGACAGCAGGTTGCTAGTGAGTGGCAGCAAAGATACAACGTTGAAGGCATGGGATGTAAGAACAGGTAAGCTGGCGGAAAACCTACCAGGACATCAAGACGAGGTCTTCGCAGTGGACTGGGCACCAGACGGCGATCGTGTAGGCAGTGGCGGACAGGACAAAGCCGTGCGTATCTGGAGACACTAGCGGCGTTCCGTAGCAGGTAGTCCAACGATCCGAGATGCGTCTGCTCGCTGGAAGCAACAGCTTGCACGGCGCGTCGCGTCGTACATGGCTTCTGCGATATCTAGCTAGCTTCTAATCCGCGACAGAGGAAAACGTCGTTCTGTAGGTGGCGTGGAAGCTCAAGAAACGTGCGAAGTGGTGGTGCGCTCGTAGCGCACATTGATGTTAGGAAGGCACGACCAACATCCTTGCCCAGCTCCCTAGAGCATCTTCCGACCTCGCCTCTCACTTCACCTCCAGCTCTACTCGCACTACAAAAATCACTCTCTGCAGATATGGGTCCACGCCGGCAGCGTCCAGTATCGACTGCATATTCCACTGGCAACGGCATGAATGAACGGACCACTTCTTACGAGACGACTACGGGAGACAAGACCTCACGCAACAAAACGTCCTATCACACGCGCCTTAACACCAGCGATCGCAGCAGACACTCGTATCCCTACTACACAAGTTACAATGACACCACAACTGAGTCCGTGTCACGATCTCGCACTGGCCGTTGCAGCACCAGCAGACCAGGGACGGCAGCCACTACACGGCCACGCACTGGTTACTCCACCTTAGCTGTGGAGAACCAGGAGATTGTCTGCGCAGTCAGTGAATCACGTGGCGTAGCACCATCTGTTGGCGTACGTTGATGTCGTTCGATCATTGGCTTTTGGCTCTGCTAACACAAAATAACAGCTAGCCTTTATCAACCTCGAGACTGGTGAAGCAGTACTCAGCCAACTGAACGACACTCAGACGTATGTCAAGACTGTCCACAAACTGTCTGTATACAATCCATCACATATCTGCATTGTTCAATCTTCAGCCAACCCAAGGTCGAAGCTCTTCTCCGTGATCGAGGAAGAAGTCATTAATAGCCAACAGATTGAGAGTCAGATTGTGCTGCTCGACCGCAAGTACTGGAATGAGGATACTGGTATTGAATACATCCAGCAGCTTGCCTTCCGAGAGGATATCGAAAGCATCAAGACTGCCGTCACCGGCAACTACTACGCCGTGTGCTGCTTGGCGGCCGCTTTGAAGTACACAGAGCTTGCCATGGCAAAGACATTTCCCATGCATTCTCTTCGCATCAAGTATGAGCCAGCTGATGGCTCGATGATGATCGACCTTTCCACGATCAAGTCGCTTGAGCTTGTTCAGAACCTTGAGAATCCCAAGTCTAGCGACTGTCTGCTCGGCTTGGTCAATGAAACATTGACACCAATGGGCATGCGTATGCTGCGGAGCAACGTCCTGCAGCCCAATACTGACCCGGTGACGCTGGGAGCACGTTATGATGCTGTGGAAGAGCTCAGCACGAAGGAGCAAATGTTCTACTCCGTGCGGTCAGCACTCAAGCCCTTCCTCGACTTGGACAAGATCTTGATGCAGATCATCCTGGTGCCCATCCAGCAAACGCTGGCAGACATGCAGCAAGGCATCAACAATGTCATCATGCTGAAGCAGTCTGTGAATCTGGTGAAGCCCGTTTGGGAGGCTTTATCCGGAGCCAGATCGCCTTTGCTGCTTGCTATACGAAGTCATTGTGCCGGCGAGCATACAGAAATTGTCGAAACCCTTATCAACAACACAATCAACGAGGATACCACATATGCCACGCAGCCGTTGGATCTGCGCAACCAGCGCACATATGCTGTCAAGTCTGGCACCAACGGCTTGCTCGATGTCGCTCGTCAAACGTACAAAGAATCTATGACGGATGCTCTGCAGCATATTGCGGATGTGGGAGAAAAGCACAATCTGCAACTGCAGACCAAGTTCGACAACGTCCGGCAGTTCTATCTTCGCTTGCGAGCAGATGAGCTCACAGACCGCAATCTGCCACCAGTGTTCATCAACGTCTATCGCAGAAAGGAGATTATCGAATGCCAGACTATGCCATTGATTAAGCTCAACCAGAAGATTAGCGATGCTCACACGGAAGTCATGCTTATGAGCGACAGCTCCGTTAGGCAACTCACCGAAGGTGTGCGGCAACACATGTTCAGTTTGTTCAGAATCTGCGAGAGCATCGCCATGCTTGACATGGTGGCTTCCTTTGCGCATTTGGTGTCCACACAGGACTATGTTCGACCTCTGATCGGCGAAACACTGGCGATCCGTGCTGGGCGACATCCCATCAAGGAGAAGATACACCACACCAAGTTCATCCCAAATGATGTCTACGCCACGCAACAGACTCGTTTCCAGGTCATAACGGGTTGCAACATGAGCGGCAAGAGCACATACATCCGCTCGATTGCGCTCATAACCGTCATGGCACAGATTGGATGCTTCGTGCCTGCCACTTACGCCATGATTCCCGTGATGCGACAGCTCTTTGCTCGGGTGTCAATGGATGACAGCATTGAGGCAAATGTGTCTTCCTTCGCGTCTGAGATGCGCGAGACTGCCTTCATTATGCGTAACATCGACAATTCAAGTCTGGTCATCGTTGATGAACTAGGTCGTGGCACAAGTACCAGAGACGGCATAGCCATCGCTATTGCTATCGCTGAGGCGTTAGTCGAAAGCCGAGCATTGGTTTGGTTCGTCACTCACTTCCGGGATCTGGCGCACATCATGTCGGAGCGACCCGGAGTGGTCAGCTTGTACCTAGCGGTCGACATGAGCCAAGAGAACAGAATGGAGATGTTGTATCGAGTTGCTGCCGGCACTGTCCATGAGGAGCATTACGGCTTGAAGCTCGCTAAAGTCCTGCCGCTACCGCGCGATGTGATAGAGCATGCTGAGCTTGTGTCCAACACCCTTGAGCAAGTCACCAAAGCGCACAAGAAGACCTCTATCGGGGTCATCAGAGCAAAGCGTCGCAAGTTGATGCTGAATTTGAAGGAGCACCTGAAGGAGGCGAAGAATAGCACGATGGACGATGCCACTCTAAAGCAGTGGCTCCGAGACCTTCAGAGAGAGTTTATCCTCAGGATGTCGGCTCTCGATGCAGAACTGGAGAAAGCCATAGCAGGGGTTGACCAGGAGGAGAAAATCACTGAAGTGACTGGAGATGACCATACAGATGTCACAGAAGCGGACCGGCAATCGCAGGTTGCAGCGAATTGACTTCAGATCTCGTCGATGAAGAAGGCGCTGATCATGTTGATGCCGCGACGCTAGGAAGAGCACAATCGGGAACATCTCGAATCCCAACTTCACAACCACGACGACCATCTCGTGATTCTCAAGCACGAAGAAATGGTTGCGGACACTGAAACACCACGATGCTGATCGTCAGCTTTGCTCATGATTGACTGTCGAGAACTCCTCTTCTTGCTGTAACCATGCACTATAGCACTTGTACAGCTTTACTTAAAATCGAGACCATCACGACCATTTCCACCCAGCCGCTTCTAACATACACCAGCCTTTGAATCCTAGACGTGATGTACAATGCTGCTCCCTCTCTGTATAAAACTCAGTCCCGCCATTCCCCTATTCCTTCTCTCCAATGGCAATCCTAGAACACTGCTACTCACAACCACACTTCCAAAGATTCTCACAAACAACCACACTCACAAACGATACCCTCATACGGTAAAAGTCATACGGTAAAAGAAGGGGTGGTGGAATACTAGCCTTCGACCCACCGGGTTTTCCGACCCGCCCCGGCGACAGAAGTCGATGAGCTTCTTTTAACCAGCACGGCGTATGCTACCACACAAAGGCTTTGCTGTTCACCATTTACGAGGGCGCTCGATTTGCGTGTCACGAACCCAAAGTCTTTTGCGAAAGAATATTTGGATTCGAGCCATCAAGGGCACGACTCGTTATGTTCTCAGCGCCTTCACGATATGAAATTAGTGCGTGGCTCCCGAGCATGTTCACCCTTTTATGTATCATACTATCATGTATGTTGCTTCGATCACGAATCCGTGGACTCCGTAGACAGTCACAGTGCGTAAGCATGGGCACTGGTGTTTCTCATGCTGTAAAACCACTAGTGCGAGGCTTCATCATTACCTATAGCACGAATAGAATGGACTGGATCATATCAGCTTTCCGTGGAGAAGTTCACACCGCCAGAGGAAGGACCTTGCCTACATCGCGTCCTTGTTGGGTGTCAGTACGTCCTATTGCACGTGCAATAGACTAGCGTGTGCAATGTCTCAGATTGACTTCGTACATGTAATGTTGATGGCGACGACATGAGCAGCATGGCGTCGAAGCGCTCGACATTTGAGTGTGTGCTCGTACTGTTTGCTCGTGGCCACCAATCGTTGTGAATGATAGAAAGTACATGATAAGAGTGTCTTTGCCGCGGAACGGACTGGTGCCTGCAGGCATTGGGGCTCAACCACCTCATTGCGTCAGCTCCCTCACGATGACATGAAAATTGTCCGTGAACAGCATACATGCAGCATGCTCGCATCACATTCTCCATCATGCTTGACGACACAGCATAGAATGCGCCCGCGTCGCGTTACAGCATGCCCGAGCAGCACCCGCTGAGCCAGGCCGAGAATCCATCCACCACACCGCCCGCTGTCCCACAAGAGCTGGACAAATTGAGGCAGCCGTCTTCGAGGACACCTCGACCGTATCTATTCTCTCACGACCATGTTCAACGACAAGATGATCAGACTGGTGGGCATGAGCCTGGCGCTCGTGCCTGTAATGGTACTAGTCAACAGATACGACCCATGGACGAGGAGTCCAGCGACACGAATGGGCCGCGAGAAGAGTGGCAGCGACTGAGCGAACGGAGCTCGGTAGTCAGCAGTGAAAGCGGCACTGAAGCCGACGACGAGAGGCCAACGTTTGTGAAAGCATTGCCGCCTGCCGGGATCAGGCCTAGGAAGGGGCTGAAGACGGGCGAGCAGAATGAAGATGCTTTGCTCACGCCAAGCCAGCTGGACGAGAAAGAGAAATACTACTTCTCACGCCACCCCACGATTGACCAAAATGCGCTGAAAGATGAGGAGATCAAGGAGCGGGAAGAGCTGCAGAAGAGGCGGGTAGCTGAGTTCGCCAGAAGGACCAGCGAAGTTTCGCTTATGGGCTTTATTCTCGTCTGCGTATTGTGTGGACATGGCGTTGCGAGAACAGCATGGCAATGGCGACGGGAGATCTTCACGATGCCTCCCATCATCCTTGGGCTGGTCGCGGCATATCCCGTCAAATTGTCAATCGTGGACACGCGGGCGACACACAACAGACTCAGCGAGCGCTTCCGTGTGCCTGCTTCGTTTGATCCAGCGACAGTTCTGTACCCACCTTTGATACCAGTGCTGGTCGCGCTCTGCGTGGCTCCCATGAACCCGGCCGTCATCCTTCCAAACATAATACTTGGACTTGCTTCATTACCACAACGTTTGTTCCCTCGATCGAGCCGCTTAGGAGGCTTCAATGCACTGCACTGGTTGATCGCTATCATTCCGCTCATTGTCTCGGAACACACAACCTGGCTGAACAAGCAAAGTCCACTGCTGCCGTACCAGCTCAAAGCGCCTCACGGGTTGACACCAGAAACACTCGTGTCGTTATATCCTTTACACCACGCGCTACTTGTTCCGCTGCAATACTTGACTACTACCAGTCTCTTGATTTCAGAACTTCACCTGCTTTCAACGGCACTGATCAATTTGCTCCTCTTTGCGCAGTCACCTCAGGCATTCGTTCTAAAGGCATGCCTATGGTTGGGTGGCGTACCACTTTTCGTGGCGTGCAGTAAACTCCTCCACTGGAATGTCACATTGGCTAGAGTCCCAAGATGGAAGCTCAGACGACCAGGTCATACAGCAGAAGAACGCAAGTCGCTCATTGATGCTGTATCTGACATCATCAACATACAACGTACTATTGGCGCTTTTGCTGGTCCCAACGGGACAGATAGCGATGCAGACGAGGATGCGCCTAAGGTCTCGTTCAAGGAGAATCCAAAGAGGTCTTTGAGCGGCATGCCGAAGCTCAACACTGCAGGACTGGTAATTCCGTCCTTGAATCTTAGTGTGATCGAACCACATTCAGCGACAGAAGCACGACAATGGGCGCATTCGGTCGTGCCGAGTCTTGTCAGTGCGCCGAGAATATCGCGCCCGCGACGGAACACTGTCCCTGTTCGCGACCCACCAGATATCTCTGATAACCCATCAGCGGAAGGCGCGCCCGTCAGACGATCGAGCAGTAAACGGAAGGGCAAAACATCACACATGTTGTGGTGCCTCCAGCTCACCCCAGATCAAGCACAACGTCGCAAATGGCTCTACGCTGCAGCAACGTATCTTGCCATGTTCATCATCATTGCGCTGCCCACTCGAACGTATATCGCGACAAAAGCACTCAACGACCACGAACCAATCGGCTGGGCCATCAGCTACGCCTTCGGTCAAGTTGAGTGTGTTCGTTATCTCGTTGAACTGCTTTGCCTACAGAGCTGGGTACCACTCCCACGACCTATGGGACACCCTTCCGACATCACCCTCACCTTCCCAGTCGAAGCTGAACTGATTCGTAAACACCTCGGCCAAGCCAATGTCCGCCTTTTCCTGGTGGCATACTGGATACTGACCCTCCTTGCCGGCCTCCTCGCTGTCTTTTCCCTGACGGGGTTTGTTGAAGTCGACACACGCCGGAAAGTCTTCCACGGAGTCATGGTTGCTATGCTACTTCCCGCGACATTCATCGACCCTTGCTTCGTTGCATTGGCATTAGGTCTGGTCTTGGCGGTGTTTCTATTGCTGGAAGTGATTCGAGCAGGACAAGTGCCACCGCTCGGGAACGCCATCGGTCGTTTCGTTGCGCCTTATGTCGATGGACGGGATCTGAGGGGTCCCGTGGTAGTCAGTCATATCTTCCTGCTCATCGGCTGCGCTGTACCACTGTGGTGCAGTCTGGCGAGCATTCTACGCAGTGGGGCTGCGCCTTGGGAAGGCTTTGAACTCAAGGACAACCGCAGAGAGGTGGCGATGGTGAGTGGGGTCGTCTGCGTTGGCATGGGAGACGCTGCTGCGAGTCTGATTGGGAGGCGTTATGGACGACACAAGTGGATATGGGTCGGGGGAAAGAGTATTGAAGGGAGTGCGGCCTTTGCTGTGGCAGTTACGATCGGCTTGATGGCTGCACGCATATGGCAGGACGTGGGTGGATGGAACGGCCTCTCACACGATGGAACGATCACTTCAGGCTGGGGCGCTTTTGCATGGGATTGGAGTATTGCGTTGGGAAAGGCGGGCATATGTGCTTTGGGAGCGAGCTTCATGGAGGCGGTGTTAACTGGCGCGAACGACAATGTTGTTGTCCCGGTAGCATTATGGTTGTTAGTCAAAGGTGTGCGCTTGTAGGCAATGAGCCTGGCCTTGTGTGAGATTTCACGAGGGGCCTACTCGTATCTTGATACACTCGAATGCTCTGGTAGTCGAGGCTGCTTGAGTGCGCATGTTCAGTTGAGATGCGCTGCAGAGTGTTGATGAAGTGCAGCTAGTAGTGGATGCTCTAAGATGGACGTGGGAGCAGCGGCTCGAAGACATGTCGATATCTTCTATACAAAGACCGGCAGTGCGTTCCGTCTTCACGATGTCGAGAATCGATACACTACCTCTTCACGCTACAGATTTGGGCTGCGCTCAGACCCGACATATATCTCTCAAAGTGGCTTGGCGGGGATGATTGGCCTGAGCTGTTTTGTGCTGCCACGAATCGAGTTATAGTACAGAGTTGTTGCGTATTACTCTTTGCAAACGCGTATATCGCCCCAGTCTCTTTTGCTTCATTGCTTGGTGACGTATGACATAAGTCTCACTGCAAGCTGCCAATCTTCTCATTCGCCGTTGCCTCGTGCCGGCGTATCTGGTGTTTCAGGCGCAACGTACTATGTTGCTCTCATAGCGGGTTCTATAGTTCTATTTTCCATGCCGCCGAGATTGCGGTCTTCAACGCCAAAAATGCCGCCGACGCTCATTCTGATACGACATGCTGAGGCGGAGCACAATGCTACGGATACGTCCACTATCGCCCTGATTGGAATGTGCAATGGTTGACTGACTTGAGCACAGAACTGGGACTTGCCTGACCCACCGCTCACACCAGCTGGGCTTCAACAGTGCCAAGACCTGCAGCAACACCTCCAGACCAGCTGCCCGCTGTCTTCAAGAATCGAGCACATCGTTACGAGCCCGATGCGGCGGACATGTCAGACGACATTGACAGGCCTGAGTTGGCTGGTCCAGAGCGGAGTCCCAGTTGAAGTCGACGCCATGTGGCAAGAAAACTCCGCTATGCCGTGCGATTCTGGCAGCAGCTTGCAGCAGATCGCGAAGGACTTTCCGGAACTGGACTTTGACAAAGTCGATCCGGTCTACCCCGACAAGTCGCCTGGCACGCCGTACGCCTTTACCCGACCGGCAAATAAGGCGAGAGGTGCGGCATGTTTGCAAGCTCTGTATGACAGACCTGAGAAGGTTATCGCCGTGGTCAGCCATGCTGGCTTCCTGAGGACTGCAATCACGGAGCGGAGATTCGCCAATGCGGATTACAGGATCTTTACCTTTCGCAAGGACCGCAATGGCGCTTTGGAGTTGGTAGAGGATTTGAAGACTGAGCGGAGAGGGGGTGGGCTCGGTCGCAGTCCGAAGGGCGTTTTCAAGATAAAGGATTGGGACTTTCCACCGGAGGATGTGGAAGGGCTGGGCTAGATATGTCTGATCATCACAAGACGACAGTATCGCATAGTGTGTAGAAGGACTCAACAGAACTGTCGCCTTGCCAACCCCGCACGGGTGCATATAAGAGAAAGAAGTCATAATCATTGAGCGCACCATCGCCACCATATCCTTGAGGGAAAGCCGTGCCTCCCAAGCTGTTCTCGGAAGTATGCGAGCCATCTCGCAAGATGCCCGCGAAGCCACTGTCCTCATGAAAAGTATCGTGAGCCGCCATGCAATCGAATAAGGCAAACCTGCTAAATCAACTCTCTACGTGACCGCATCGAAAGGACGAGATATTTTATGACAAGGCTCCTCCATTGGGCATCAACGATGAACGGGAACGAAAGGTCTACACGTCAGTATAGTTGAGAGTGTTGTGCACAATGTACTCCCCGTAACGGTTCATATGTAACAACAAGACTGCAGCCTTGCCTCCGTTCGTGCTACAAGCCAAACGATACGATAATAGGCAGCAATCTGCAAGACAACGGGAGGGCTACGTTAGTCCGCATGCATGCATGCATGCATGGAATTCTAAGGAAATTTCCATCTCCTCTGCCACACACGTAACAGTATGCAGAGAGAGAGAGAGAGAGAGAGCGAGAGACGAACCTTGCAGACTTGTGGCAGCACATGATGCATTCTGACTACGCCACCCACCCTGCACATACACCAACACACACACACACACACAACCCCCGCCTCAAGCGGCAATAATGCACACAAGTTCTGGTGCAGAATGCAGAATGCAGCGTGGGAGAGGAGATCCGTTAGTCGTGTCGTGTCAGGAAACCACACAGATCGTTTCTGGCCAGGCACGTACATATACCCGGGGGGGAAGGGGCAGAAGGAGAGCTGCAGCAAGCTCAGGGATGTATGTGGTCGTGCGTCTGCACGAGATTGTATCGTGGCCCGGGAAGCCGCCCTTTGAAAGGAGGGGCGGGACATGAACTAGTCTGCTGCGCTATGTATGTATGCAACGAGGAGTTGTTTGATCTCAATAAAACTGTTGCGATGCACTCTCACAGCTGGACTTGCTGTTGGTTCCTCCATTGCTGTTACGTTTCTGCATGCAGTGCGGTTTGGGGTCACTGACACACTAACTTAGCCGAGGGCTGTCTTGCCAAGCCTATACTCACTACTACTCGTCCAAGAAAGCAATCGCATCCTCAAGCTTGCGCTCAAGAGATCCGGAGCCCCTGCGCTACCGCAAGAAATGAAGGCCGGATTATATTTGATCGTGCTACTGTGGCTTGCGCACGATCGCGCAGCCTTCCACTAGCCTGTGGCAAGTCGTCAAGCAGGAGTTGGTACCCCTTCACGCAGCACAAACAGCCACTAGCTGCTGACACGTTGTTACGCAATGAAAGCACTCACCTCCACGAGATACGAGCAAGTGAAAAGTCCCCGATCGTGGCTGTCCAGCAGCGATGAACTTCGTTGGCAGATCAGGTCTCACGGACCGAACACTACAAGTCTTCCTCTGCTTGCCATGTGACATGGCCAGCGGCAGCCAAGCGCTTGCGAAGATATGCACTGCTCGGAACACAACATCCGCGTGTGCCCCACGAGGCGTATAGCCTCTCCTAGTCGCGACACGTCAACAACGAACCAAGTCTTTGCTTGTTCGCCAAGCCTCCACCAAAGGCATACTGGTTGATTCGGGATCCTCCGTCGCAGTCAACGCAACATCGTCACACCTCAATGTCATTACAGGCCGCACAGCTTCTGCGCATCGGTATGGATCTTGATGTCCTCGAAGGCAAGATAATGTTCCGATTCTTGTAATCAGCGTTAGCGCAGTATCGTGCGTCTGTCCAGATGAGTCATGTCATACCGAGCAGGATGAGTAGATCGAAACTCGGAATGTTGATGTTTCTTAACCACGATTCGGATGATGTTCTGCCTGGCTCAAGAGTTTGGCCTTAATGTTGAGGCGCGACATCTTTCAAGTGGTGAGAACGATATTGATATTGTGCAAAAAGGCGAAAAGGGCGCTGCACCTCGCGTCCTCGAAGAGGGACTCGTGGTGTTGATCCTTCATTTTCACCGGCCGTACATTTTGGTGTAATAAGCTCCTTTTAGAGAGCTTATCGTTCGACGTGGGAAGTGCG
The DNA here is from genome assembly GCA_000504385.2 of Exutisphaerella laricina CBS 326.52. Lineage (NCBI taxonomy): Eukaryota > Fungi > Ascomycota > Dothideomycetes > Mycosphaerellales > Mycosphaerellaceae > Exutisphaerella > Exutisphaerella laricina. The sequence goes on from KZ106731.1 coordinate 50,069, forward strand.
CAGGAAATTGATCCCAAGGCAGTTTGTCCACTTCTCTCTTTATCTTAAGCAACCACAACTCACTATCGGTATAAGCCTTACGCTTCCGGAACCTTTGCTCGTACTGGGAGCATTTCCTGGTCATGGTCAAGCATTACGAGAAGCTTGGAGGCAGTCGTGACAATGGTCTGTCTTGTGGAAGCCAGTAAAGGAAGCTGCTGTTCGCTCTGCTCACCTACTCCTGTTCTTTTCGGGACAGTGAGCTTGTGTGGACGAGCGTTTGAGAGCGATCTTGTTGCTCCTCGGCAATGCACGACTCACTAGCACTGCTGGTTCGTCGTCATCGTCTGCATCGCTGTCGCCCAGATCGATCAGATCCACGTGAGGTCTGGAGTTTGGCAGATGGCATGATCGTTCGCCTGGTGGTGCTGGCGAGGCAGCTGTCGTAGCCTGCTTCTTATGCTGTGAAGGAGACTTGCAGTGTTTGTTGGGCTGACGATGGGTAATGGTATCCTGTACAACAGTGTCCAGAGGCGGGCTACCATTGTCGGCGCCATCTCGAATCGATAGAGTGGGTCTGTTATTGCACTCTGTTGGACCATGCGAATCATGCCAGTCGGAAACAGAAAGTGCACTCTCGGTGCGCCTAGAGTCTTCAGGCAGCTCGCTTACAACAACCCTATTGGCGTTCCACCCACGCCTTATGCCTAACAGCAGAACTTCGTCCTCCTCTTCGCTCCAATCATTGCTACTACGCTGCCTTGCAGAACGCGTAGAGTCTGCAGCCTGTGCGACGGGGTGCCGTACACACCGAAGGGAACTAGCAAGACGAGCATTGTGCCGGGTTATTTCATGGTTGGTGGCATGATCTTCTTCAACCACTATTTCCTTATTAGTGCTATCTGCGTGATCTCGAGGTTCAGCCTCAGTATTAAGTCGTGGTCGCGAAGAGCCTGCATAGTTCGCGTTCGTCTCGTTATGAAGGTCTAGATCTTGAGCTTCTGGAATGTAGTCGTTATGACGTTGTGGCAGAGGAGAGATGGCTTCAGGTTGACACGAGCCCCACTCCACGACTACCTCTTCGAACGCAGCATAGCCGAGGGCGAGTGAGTACTCCACTATTCGCGTCAGTGGAAGTCTGTCATCGGCCGAGCCATCGCTTTCTAAGCCATCAGGCTGGGGTTCGACGAGCCAGCCGCGCAAGGCTGGGTCGATACTGTGCAGTATCTTGTTCAGAGTCGTCGGCTTGAAACGCTGCCATTGCTGTGTATGCTCGTCGAAGCGCTCTATCGCGACCGTGACGTCTTCTGTCGCTGCGGCTGACATCGTGCTATAGGCTGAAGCGAGGATTGACGAGAAGAATCCTCATAAGGCAGGCGAATCTTGTCAAGAGAAAGCAAGGAAGTTGAATTCACGCTCGCAATGGATATTTCGTATGCATGCATTATTGAGGTTGAGGAGAAGATATCGTAAAGCCCGCCAAGAAGACAGAAGACAGGATTGACTTTCGTGAAAAAGCTTCTCCTCTGCATGCCTGGCCTAACGATAAGGCTTCCAACTTACTGATGAGCAACTGAATGTTTTCGTAGACGATGGTGCACAACAATTTTGCTATCGAAAGAAAGTGGGCAGACACCCAGAACACGAAGATGACACGTAGCTATACGCGTCGATCGATTTTGACGCGTCGGACGAATTTCGAGCGGGACTTGTATATTGCCGCAGCGTATCCTTACAAGCACCACTCCTCTTCGGAGAGCTTTCACGAGGGTGAATCTGCCTGTATCAAGGGAAAGAAAGGAATTGATGTAACGTGGTACACTTGTAGATAGCGAACAGCAATCTTCATAGCTTCGAAGCTATGCTATCGCCCTCGAGATCACGCAGGTCTCTCTTAGGCTCCGTGTTCTCGTGCGCTCCAGGCCATTTCTGCCGAGGGTCCTTCCAACACCACGCTCGATCCTTGTCCGCACCATTTCCTTCACCACTGAGAACATTCACCATGTACTTGCCGATGACGGGCAAGAACTTGTAGCTGTGGAAGGAGCCGCCGGTGGCGAGGTACAGGTTGCTGAAAGCGGAGTGTGGGTGCTTACAGAGTAACCAGTCTTGTGTCGGGGTGCGTGCGTCCCAGCAGATGCGCCAGTAGTCTGCTTCCTTTGACTGTGCAAAGTTCGGCATTACTTTGGATGACATGGTGTCAACTGTCTCGCGTTTCAGAGCTTTCGGCACGATCCGTTGATCCCTGGCCGGCGGCACTGATATCTTGTGGCCGGAAGTGGTGGTCACGAAGTTGGTGAACGTGTTCCCGTTGGTGTACTTGAGCAGACGACTCTCCCGAGGTGGCGGGATCACTTCACCAAGCTCCCCATAGACAACCACGGGCATATCTGACAGCTGTTCCATCTCTTCCGCAGACATTCTGTAGTGCACGACACCTACGCCCGCCGCAGTGGCTTGCTTTTCGACTCTATCCGCATCAGCTATGCCTGCGCTGTCCTCCATCGGCGCCATCAAGCTGCTCGTCCAAGCTCCAGTAGCAAGAACGATCTTGTCGGCCTGTAGCACATCGCCACTAGATGTGACCACCCCCAATGTCTTCTGACCGATCGATGCCAAGCACTTGACATCACTCACAACATATTTAACACCGCGAGCTATTGCAGCGTTCATGATACTCGCAGTGGCGGCAGCAGCGTCACACCATCCAGCTTCAGGATTCCAGTACGCAGCCTTGAACCCTTTCGTCACCGTACCCTTCATAATACCTTTCCAGTGACCATCAACTTCTTGCAAAGGAACATCCTCGGTAGGATCATGCCCGCGATCTTTGAACACCTTACGAATCCGATCAGACAAGTCACTGTCTTCAGTGTCAAGCATAATCCAGCCCGTTCGATGATAATAATCCTTGAGCTCCGGCCATTCCGCCCACGCACTCATAGCCTCATACGCCAGCTCGGCATAGAAGGCACTTGAGTAATCTGCTCTTATGATCTTGTTGATGTCTGTGCTTGCAGCCGGTGCGGGCGGCGCAGCGGCACGATCAACGACGGTAATCTTCGAGGGGTCTTTGTATGTTCGCGAAAGGTGGTACGCGGTGGAGGCTCCGAAAACGCCTGCACCCACGATGATGATCGAGGGCTCGAGTCCAGGAGACATTGGTACTAAACTCGACCGACTGAGGCCCGGAGAGGAGCGCTATAGAACTGTAAAACAAGGGAATCTGGTTCTTGGTGCTATTATACAGGCGTTTCGGGTGCTATAACCCAAGGCGCGGAGTATTTTGCAATAGCGCTGTAATCACATTTATACGGTAGATGTTACAACGAGATGTGCAGAGAGAGCAGTACTTGACCTCGAGGGGAGTGGCAAACTTAGCTCTGTCAGCGGTGTGCTTATCGTTGACTGCGATAGGGCGCCGAAGACGGCCGCGGCAGAAGCTGTAGTGTAGTTCTAAGGCTGTACCGGCGGCCACAAAGTTCAGTACGATAGCTGATTGCCCAAGACCAGCAGTGATTTGCTCGATGTCTTTGACCAGCAGCTTAGCATCGATCGGTCGAGTTGCTTGTCATGCCAGATTGTCGAGCTAAGGCACTCAATGTCTTGCTGGAGACAATTTCATAGGTGCTACCTTCAACAACTTCGAACTCACCCACTAAGGCGGGAAGAGCTGACCTGTATACAGGTAGAATGGTGAGGGAAAGCCAGCCCTTAGAGGCGATGCTTGCACTGTGCTACATGGTAGATATTGTGTTCAATAGATATCTGTAAAGGCGGTGTTATACGTGTTAAAGGCGCCCACGTTCTGGATAGAAGGTTCGGCTACATTCACCCAAGCAGCAGTTGAACTGGATTGGCTATTGCGTAAAGTCTGTACTGGAAAGAGCAACAGCAAATACCCGGGGCAAAAGAAGGTATACTGTCAAAAGCGGATTGTGTTCAAAAACGTGTTTTCAATGGCTAGGTCTCTCCATCTAGGCAAGGGTCTATGTCTCCCCTGCAAGCGAGCGCATCTCAGGTCCATCTGTTCCACAACATCCTTTCCAACCTCATCGTATCGCTGTCCTGCGCCGTGTCGTAGGAGATAGATCGTCTTCAAGGATAGAACTTCCTCCGAGCGCGCCGACCTCCGCACTGATTCGACCTTGCGGACTCCTCTCTGGCCACACTTCGTGGAACTTGATAGAAGCATCGCTCGTTGCAACCACAAGACATCCATCGCCTCTGCTCCGTCGCAACTGTCCTGCCGAACTTGCCAGGGTTTCCCTTGGTCCAGCTTGCTCATTCGGCGGAGAAGGGCCACCGTGAGGTCCCCCGGGATATGCCACTGCAGACAAAGCGCGCTCCTCTCCCCACCATGGGATACTAACCACTCTGCGGCAGCTCGGCCACGAGAAAACCGCCACTCGGTATGGATGTTCCGGTTGCGCGAAGCCAAATGTCGCAGCGATCTCCCGTCTGTGCTCGCTCCAGATAAGAGACGTCACTTGAGCATAGCAGTCGATGGTTGCTAATGCAGCACCGGAAACCGCGTGAAAGAAGTGGATGCAGCGATCATTGCTTCCACCTCCAGCTGCCACGAGACTTGATTGCCAAGGCGCAAAGGCGATGGCTTTGACGGCTGCATTGAGCGTAAAGATGTGCTTCTGCTGTCCTGGTGCGATGGCCATGACTTTACCTTGTCCAGGCACACCATGGCGGCCATTGTACGTGGACCCGTTGCGAACATTCACAGCGGTGGTTGTGCCTGCAGCTTGTGAGTTTTTGAAGAGCTTCCTGCTTTCGAACAAGAACATCTGATTGTCGTTGCCACCAGTCGCGAAGTACTCGCCGTCTGCGCTCCAAGCGATGCCACAAACTTGCTGAGTGTGGCACTCCATCCTCGCAAGGAGTGTCATACTTCCGTGCCAGTCGAAGAGATCGACATCCTGCTGGTCTGGCCACTCAATCGAGTAGTAGTAGATGTGTCCGACCTCGTCTCCTACTAGAAGTTCTTCCGTATTCACCAGTCTATTGGGCTCCCAAATTGATGGTCGCTTGACACTGTTTGGACGGAAACAGACGCATGACACTGGTTGGGGCTGTTCAGTACTGAAGCGCTGCGCAAGATCTTTTGGACTCCATAAGGTGATCTGACCATCAGCTCGACCTATGGCTAGGATAGCACTGCCGCCTTCTGTGGAGCTGAAAGAGAGAGAGGTCACATGAGCTGCGGACGGCGCCGTCAATGAGTCCGGAATATGCGTCCGGGCAGTAGCACGGTTCTCTGTCCAAAGGTAGACATGCTGAGCCAGACCAACAGCAATGCATTGTAAGCTGTGTGAGTAGGCCAGAAGGGAGCAATAAAAGTCATCCCGGAGAGCAGGTGCATCTAGGACTCGGAATGGAATCGTTGGAATGGCCTTTGCCTTCTGCTTTACAGTTTCTGAGGGCCGTGTCGGGGTTTCTTGCTGCCACGCGCTGTTATTCCAAAATGTTCCCCTTCGTCCACCATCGCTGCACGATCGTTGAGGGGAGGACATGCCAGATGCAGTGGAGGAACCTGGCGTGGCAATCATCCTTGCACCCTGCTCCACATCCATCGCAATGGCGAGGCGCTCGCCATGCTGTAGTTCGTCCTCGCTTGGCGTCTGTCGACGAAGGAAGTCGGCCGTGTAATGTGGAGCACTTGTGCCACTCGTCACTCTGCCACCCCTGCTATTGGTGATGCTCGCCACGCCTTCAGTGACAATTGTGCCACCTACGGACCACACAGCCCCGGTACTGATGGCTCGCCTGTTTGAAGAAAGCGCCCCAGGCACTAAAGTAGGGTCTCCTAGCAACGGGCCACTTCTAGTGGCGAAGCGTCTCAGCGTTGCAAACTGCTCAGCCATCCTAGCAGTACGGACAGGACTTGGGCCAAATGGGTCTGGTGGGTGCTGCGAAGCAGGCGATGTTGACTTGCCAGTGCGAATATGCTTCCCCGCTGACCCTCGCACGAGCAAGCCTTCTTTGTTTGGTGTGCCACTGCGGCAAGGAATAAACCGGTCCGGCGTGTCCAGCACGCCCGCCATCCGGCCGCGCTGACGAGGTGTCGCATTGCGCTCACAATGTTGCAGTAACACACTTGGGTGTCGTTGTGACATAGGCGTTCTGCGGACATGCGAGCTCGGAAACGGGTACGAGTCGCCACCCTTTGCTCTGCAAGCCTTCACAAGTGGTGTGGCATCGACGCTTGATTCAAATATGAAGTCGGCCCGGTTGCACGAACCAGGACTGCTCAGATCAGCAGGTACATGTTTCCGTCGCTTACCAATGCCAAGCTCAACGTTGTCGTATTCAAGAGCGGCTTCGTCTCGCGGCTCCTCCTCGCTACTGCTATGCTCATGTTCCTCGCCATAGTCTTCGACGCCATCTAGCTGTGCTAGACGACAATGAAAGGACGTAAGCCTCGGGAGCCCAGCATCTCCCTTTATGGGCGATGAGGATTCCTTCATGGGTGATGAGCATTCGCTGGTGAGAGGCGTGTCGTAATCGTCATCGAAAAATTCCGCCTCGCTGTCGTTATAAGCGGAGACTGGGCTGCTAGCGGAATCTTCAGATGTGTGAGCTGTGCACGCTGCTTGGGGAGTCTTCTCGCACGAAATGCGTGGCTGATCCTCTTGATGCTGGTCGGCCATGCACTTCGTCATGTTTGGGCTTGACATCGCTTGAAATGCCTCGGTCTGAATCGCTGTCAGAGCCTTTCCTCTGGACTGGAGCACTAGACTCTTGGACGTCCCTAAGTGGCTGGTTCTCTGCTCAAAAAGAGGAGTGGTTAGCACAGAACTCGTATATCAACATCGAAACATGAGCGCTCCGCTTTCAGAGTGTCTCTAAGCTGTAGACGCCTGTCTGAGCTGCTTATTACAGCTTCCTGCCTTCATGGTACATACCAGCTTGATTTGAGGACATTGTGGCGTTTGGGGCCGTTCTTCCTCCTTGCAGCAGTGGTTGACCCTGCGTCTCAACGAATCCCCCGGGTAGGTCAGTCGTGCTGAAGTTTCTTGAGGACAGGTTCGCCAGGGCAGCTTGCTGCAACGGCAGATGATTCTTGGAAGAGTTCGGCGACCACACTGGCACCAGGACGGTCGTCCTGACGAATCGGCCAGGTCTCTGGTGTCCGTAGCCGTAGGATGGGTCGGTAACATGTCGATGAGTCTCTTTATGGGTGAAGCTGATGTGGGAGTCGTTTGACACTCCCGATCTAATGCTGGCGATGTTACTGGCGGCTGTGGCAAAGGAGCGCACGCTGGCGTTGTCGGCGGTATTGAAGATAGACTTGTCGTAGAAATCGCGCCAGTATTCGACTGGCGGCTCAGGTTCTTTCGGAGGGGGAGGGGGAGCCTCTGCTGCTTTTCGTTTTGCCGCTCGTCGCTCCGCCCGTCGCCTCCTGCGAAACAGATAACCGTCAGTCATGCTTATAGAAGGCCGCCGCAGGAGCACAGACAGCTGTGCAAGTCGAAACAGAGGCGCCATCGTGCCGCGGCGCGCATGTTTGGAGAGCACGTGCAATTCGTCTGAAGTGATGAATCATGCCTCGAAACATCCAGTACTTACCTGCTATCTTCCTTCCGTCGGCGCGTCCTTGCCACCCATTCGCTGAGTCTTTGACCGATCTTTCTCTTGGCAGAACTGTCACTGTTGGTGAATCTTCGAATGAAGGTGTCTCGCCTGGACTTGATGCTAGCCATGCTGCTACGTCGCTTGATTGTCTTCTCGCCACCGTCGGAGAAGTTGGAGCTTGTTTCGGGGCTTGAGACGGCGTCATCGTTTTCGCTCTCGTCGACTCCCTCCGGAACACCTGCGAGTTTTGTGAAAGTGGCAGCATTTCTGTCTCTATCGAAGCTGAACGAACTGGGTGTCCGTTTGCGGAGTGGATGCGTGTCAGGCCGTTGAGTCGAAACTCTTTTGTTATGCTCGAAGCTGTCACGGACTGGGAGGCTGGTACTGCTTTCGCCAAAGTCCCGGACCTTGGGCTGGGCTCCTGGTTGGAGAGACATCCTGGAATGTTTGCGTCGCTTAATTCGATCTCCGCATTTGTCTGCAAATGTACGGTTGTGGCAGTAGCAGTAGCGGCAGAATGCGCTGCTCTGAGGATCGTAGTGTCTACAGATGGCGCATCCAGGGATGTGTGCACACTTCGAGCAGGAGAACAGCATGTATTTTGCTCCTGATATGCACTACCAGAAGAGCGGCTGCTTGAGCGGGACATGCTCCCCAAGTGGCAGAGTGTCGGTGGTCAGCATAGATGGAGCTTTAGAAGCACGTGTGCATCCGGCATATGGATAATGTGGTGATGATCCAGGTATGAGACAGTCCCGAGATGCCTCAGTGGCCAGCTTGAGGATGACTAAAACGCCATGTTGCCGACTCGGGATGATCCAGATATGCTGTCGGCGTGGGCCTGGAAGATGGTGTCGCTGCTGGTTAGTATACTGGGTCCCGCCGGTGTGCAGTTGATGATGAGAAAGTTGTGTTTGGATCAACACATGCACGCAGGGAGGCCGAGAAAGAGAGGTGACGCGGAAAGGACTTGCTCCATGCTGAACGCGGTTGCCTCGTTTTGTCCAGAGCAGCGTCACGGCACCACTCGCACCTACCTTGGTTCTGCTTCGACCGGAAGCGACGGCGCGTTTCTGGGCGATGGCAAGTGTGAGTGCACGATGATGTTGCGAAGGAAGGAACGATGGACGTGAGGGGCCAAGTTGATCCGAACTGAACTGACTGACTTCGGCCCAGCATGGCGTCCCCCGCGTGTCTGGCGCGGCCATCGACAAGAGCGCGCACGCCAAAGAGAAGGAGCAACGGAAGATTGCGCAGTACAAGCAGCTCGAGGCGAACGTGACCGATCGGGTAGGAAGGAAGTCGCGCGATATGATGGGATATGTCGGACTGATATCGTGCGCAGATCACCGCCGGCGACTATTCTTCCACCACGCTGCAGCTGACCGCGCAGCTCCTCGCGCAGAACCCGGAATACTACACAATATGGAATCACCGCCGCGTCATTCTCGAAGACGTCTTCGCCAACGAGCTCGCCAACGTCTCTTCGGAGCCTGAGGAAGCAGACGTCGCCGCTGCTCGAGAAGCTGGCCTGACTCCCCCTCAACGCGAGATCCTCCTTCTGATCAAAGAAGACCTGCACTTCCTCCTGCCACTGCTCAAGTCGTTCCCGAAATGCTACTGGATCTGGAATCATCGCAGCTGGCTGCTTGCCTCAGCCACAAAATACAGCACCCCTGAAGCCGCACTGGAATTATGGCACGCCGAGCTAGGTCTTGTCTCCAAAATGCTTGGCTTCGACAGTCGCAACTTCCACGGCTGGGGATATCGTCGCGAGGTGGTAGAGCACATCGAACGCCTGGGAGGCAAGAGCATGGTCGAGAAGGAGTTTGAGTACACCACAAAGATGATCCAGAGCAATCTGAGTAACTTCTCCGCCTGGCACAATCGAGGGCAGCTAATACCAAGACTGCTTGATGAGAGAAACGCAAGCGAGACAGAGCGGAAGCGCATGCTCGATGCAGAGTTTGAGCTGATCACGAGGGCCTTGTACACGGATCCTTACGACCAGAGTCTGTGGTTCTATCACCAATTTCTCATGGCAACCTTCGACGAAAGCAATCCCAAGGCACCGCTTATATTCGCCATCGTGGGCAACAAAGAGAGACTGGACTATCTGGAACAGGAGATTGAAAGTGTCAGGGACATGCTTGATGGTGCCGAGGATTGCAAGTACATCTACCAAGCACTGCTGGAGTACTCAAGCAGGTACCTCGAGTTTGACGCCGGAAACAAGACAGTCACCACGATGGAAATGAAGGCATGGCTAGGGGAGCTGAGGAAGATCGATCCACTGAGAGAAGGGAGGTGGCAAGATCTTGCACGAAGAATGAAACTCTGAGAGCACGTCTCTGCGACATGTCTGCGAGCAATCAGCAACCAAGATCAGGTTCCCCAGCTCGGCCGAGCCGATTTCAGATGGTGTACATCCGTTCCCTCGCGTCTTGCACGGTGTCCCCAAGGCATTGGCATTGGCGTCGCATGACATGAGCACCCTTTTCACTCACACTCCATCATCAGTCGATACTTGATGTCAACATGCGTGCACCCCTTTTTTTCGGGCGATGAGCCTTTTCGTGTGATACAATTGGACCATCCACAACCCCCGCCCCAATAACACTAAGCCTTCAACGCCCCATAAAGCCACTCCTCCTTGACCAGATCCGCCGCCTTCTCCGCCACAGCATAAACACTACTCACAATATTTCCACTAACATGATTCGGGAACACGCTCGCATCCACCACTCTCACATTCCTCACCCCCTTGACCTTCAACTTACTATCCACCGCATCCCCCATCGCCACACTCCCACAAGCATGGTACTCCGACATCACCAGATCCCTCACGCACTGCCGCATCTGCTCCGTATTGTTCATATCCGCCTCCGCAGGCGGGTACAACCGCTTAGTAATGTTATTCTTCATATGCTCACTTTCCTCGACTTTTCCGAGCATTTTCAGTCCTGCCGCCAGCACGTCGACGTCCGCGGTATGCTTCAGGAAAGCAGGGTCGACGGCCGGGTGGTCGTCGGCGTTGGACGTTTTGATGTGCACGCTGCCGCGCGAGAGCGGGTATTGGAGGCACATGGCTGCCGAGATGGCGTAGGGGTCCTCGCGGTTGTCTGGCGCGGGGAAGACGCGGGATTGGTCTTCGACGCCGCTTTCCATGCCGAAGTGGGAGGGGACGAGGACGAGTTGGAGGTTGGCCGATTTGGAGTCTTTGAGGTGGGCGAGGATGCGTTCGTGTTGTTTGCGTTGGTAGGGGGTGAGGTTTGGGAGGTCCCTTTCGATTGAGGAGATGATGCGGGCTTGTTCTTCTTGCGTGGCGAACATCTCCCATGTGTTAGTGTGTGTGTGGGTGTGTGTGTGTGTGTGTGTGTGTGTGTGTGTGTGTGTGTGTGTGTGGGTGGGTGTGTTTGCTCTCTAAAGGCAAAGCAAGTGTGACTACGTACCTTGTACGGGAAGAATCCTTGCATGGTGCAGATACTGGTGAGTGGACCACCGCCGGTCTCTGCGAGTTGTTTCTGCGCTGCTTCCATCACTTGAGGATCGTGGATAGCCTCAAGGGTCATGATGCCTGGTTTCATCTCCCAGCATCCAACAGTCAGAACGTGGTCCTGGAAGTTCTCGCCAACGGCTTTGTTCTCAATCTTGGTCTCAATGCCAGCAGCCTTGAGAATGTCAGGGTTACCAATGCCAGAGAGCTCAAGAATCTGAGGCGATTGAATGGCACCACCAGCTACAAGGACTTCCTTCTTTGCATTGACAGTGTGAATCTCGCCTCCTGACTTGAATGTAACACCAGTAGCACGGTCTCCGTCAAGTTCGATGCGCTGGACCATAGCGTCTTGCAAGACGTGAAGATTGGGGCGGTGTGCATTGGCTTGGAAGTACCCTCGAGCAGCATACGATCGCATTCCCTTGTTGGGTCCTGATCGTGCAACCAGACCGAGAGTGTTGTAGAAACCAATGTGGTCGCCAGACCAAGGATCGTTGGGCTTCTTGTCCATACCAGTAGCATCATCGCAAGCCTTAATGAAGTCGTCCTCGATTGGCAATCGCCAGTCATTGAACGAGGTCCTGGCTGGTCCAGAGGTACCGTGGTATTCACCTACGAAGGGCATAGTGGAGCGATCTGTAACGCTGTCATCGATCGGCTCGAGTGTTTGGTGCTTGCGCATGTAGCCCATCATTTTCTCCGCGTTCCAACTCTCGTCGCCGGAGATAATGGCCCAGTCGTCGTAGTCTTGGAGCGAGCCACGAACGTACATCATATAGTTGATGGCGCTGGAGCCACCAAGCGCTTTGCCACGAGGGATGTGATGTCTTCGGTTCGCATTGTGTTTCTACCAGAGACATTAGCTGTCAAGTCATACAGAGGGATAGCTGTTCACCTACCTGCGGCTCCGTCATGAATCCCCAGTCATAGTCAGGATTATTAAACGTCTGCATGAACATCACAGGAGAATCGACAAGCATGTCTCCGAGCTTGCAGTTACCAGCTTCGATCACACCAACGCTGATATCTTCGTTCTCGGTCAATCGCGCGGCGACGACCAGGCCAGCCGTGCCGCCACCGCATATAATGAAATCGTAGTCGTGCTTGAGAAAATCCTCGGCCTTAGTGTGAAGCGCCGGCAAGTCGTGGCCATTGGCATGGCCGTTCACACCATTTGTCGCCATTTTGGGTATGATGGATCAGGATGTCTGGGGGAAAGATGGGGGTCTGGGTGTACGAGAAGCAGCAGCATGAGCTTTATAGAGCTCATAAAGTGCGGAATGAAGTCCCCGAGCTAGGATGATGCAGGGCTGAACTCTTACCAAAGACACGAATGACCTCCCCACCTAGGCTCTGATGGTAGACGAATGAGGTATCGAGTAGTCCGTACGACCGCCGTACGACCCCATCGCGGAGTTGCAGAATGTGTAGCGAAAGTTGGCTTATCATGTGGCAGGTGCGGTACACGAGCAAATGATAGTGGCCTAGAGTACGTTGGATACCGTACTCCCGCTTCCTGCGCTTTTGCATTGCTGTTCTTGGACAAGTCTACTAATTCACATCAGCTCAGCGCGTCTCAGCCGGTGTCGTTGGCGTTGATCAATGCTGTGTAACAGTAAGCTCGTGTCACTCGCTCAAAGCGGGCATTTGAGTACCTGTGTTGCATCTACGAGGGTTTGCCGTCGGCAAATGATAATCCTGATTCGAGCCATATCATGGTGAACAAGATTCGACCATAGAGCTCGAAGAGGTAAGTGTCTGGGCTGGATAGTACAGCTCGCGCATGCACCCCGCATGGAAGAAAAGTTGGGGAGAGGGGCGGAATATTCACGGATGTGGAGACAGAGTTCAATGGTGTCGAAAGTGGTCGAGACGGAACCTCCTTCACAAGGTCATGCGGTTGTAAATGTCGCTCGTAGCTCGGATATCGTAATATAGTACAGGCTGCTGCTACGAGCAAGTGGGTACGATCTCAGAACGAATGGGACGAGAACAGCTTCGGAAGGACTGGCTTGGCATTGGCCATTTCGCTGCTCAACAGTTACACAGGCGGGAGACACACCTTGTTGCCCCGATTGCTGCCATTCGTTCTGAAGATCCAATGCTAGCTTTTGAATATGACACCTTTACCACCCAAGAACGCCGGTTGCTGGTATCATGTTCTATGAGACGGTGGCAGTCTTGGTCTTCTTGGCCAAGGGCACTTCTGCTTGCTGGTCAACCGTCTCGTCGATTGACCTCTTCTCTGATTCCTTGCTAAGCTCCTGCTCTGCTTTCTGGAACTTCTTCTTCTCTTCTGCGCTGAGCTCGAGGAGTGGTCGCTCCTTCTCGGAACTCAAGTTGAAGTGGAAATTCCTGATAATGCTGTCCGCATCATCAATTGCCAGGGGTCGTACATCTGCGAGCGCCTTGATCTTCAAGGTGACTTGCTTGATCTGCGCTTCAGTCATGCCGAGACCAAGCTGCTCAGCACGCGATTTGATCGCATTCCAGCCGGTAAGCCTGGATGCGAAGTGGACATATCTGCTCATGCCAAAGTCCTGAGGGTTGATGATCTCATAGGTTGAAGGATTGTTCAGGATGGCCTTGGCGTGAATACCAGCCTTGTGGGTGGGTGAAAGCACAGAAGCCAGTGATTGGGTTGTTGAAGGGCACGTTGATCTCGACGGCCTCTGCGACAAGGTCTTCAATCTCCTTGATCTTCTCAAGCTTGTACTTGCCCTTGACGTAGTCGCGATCGGCAACGATCATGCGAGCCATGAGGCCACCAAGAGGAGTAATGCCGTTTCGCTCGCCAATACCGATTACGGAGGTATCAATGTGAGTCGCGCCTGCCTCCAGAGCGCAGTATGCGTTTGCAATGGCGCAGCCAGTATCGTTGTGAAAGTGCGTCTCAATGTCGCAGCTCACGACACCGCGCAGCGTCCGCACCAAATCGTACACTTGACGAGGCGTGGCGCAACCAACTGTATCTGCAATACCAACTCTGTGCACACCGACCTTGTCGACAGCGCTATAGATGGTGAGAAGGTCGACCAGGTCACTTCGGAAAGAGTCTTCTGAGCTGAATCGGATTTCCTTGCCTTGCGACTTGACGTATTCGATGACCTCGATGGCGGTGTTCTTGATGTATGTCATATCCTTGCCGTGACTGTGCTGCATGAGATGGCTGCTGGTGCCAATGACCACATCAACGCCGTCCACTCCCGTCGCAACAGCAAGCTTGGCATCGGACATGTTACATCGCACGTGTGTCAAAATCTTGGCCTTCAACCCGAGTTTGCAGATCGCCTCGCAGTCGAGTCTCGACTGCTCAGATGCCGCTGGCGAGGTAAGCTCGATGTAATCCACGCCGAACTCGTCAAGAGCCTTGGCGATCTTGATCTTGGTCTCGGTGTCGAAGAAGGCGTTGGCGAACTGCTCTCCCTCTCGAAGGGTCGACTCGATGATCTTAAAGTTGGAGATGTTGCTCAGAAAGTCCTGGACGGGTGCGTAGGGATTGCTCGATTGCGGTCGTGATGCTTGCTTAGTCTCGAAAGCTCTGAGCGGTGAGTGTTAGCATGAGTGATGTTTGCCAGCCTTCACCCTCATAGCTGGATCACGCTCATGCCTCAGGGACGGACGATACGTACTGGTACTCTCCATTCGTGCCGTTGGTGCCATTGACGCCATTGACACCATTGCTGGCCCCGCCGTTCTCTTCTGGTGCTGGACACATTCTCGCTACGCTGGTCGAGCACGAAGCTCCGTTATCGGGGGATGATGCTACCTCGCGTGCTTGGTCGTTTTGGTGTGTAACGACGGGAGAAGAGGTCGAGGAGTTCGGTCAGGCCGTAGGGATGTTTTGTTTTTGTATGGTATGTGAGAAGCGTGAGTCAAAAAATGTGAGTCGAAAGGTGAAGAGCCAGGATGGAAGCTTAGATCTCGTTCAATGCGAAATTTGTGACCTGCATCATCGCTCGCGGGGGGCTCGGCAACTCGTTGCTCCTGCGAAGGTCGGTTGAGCTGCTATGAGCATGTGATTGGCTCGAGAGGGGCGGAAGCTAACGGAAGTGCTGTGGCCGCTCGATTCAAGCACACACTTGCACATGCCTCGCTTCCTTTGCTTTCTCACCTCGCGTTTTCCGCGGCAGGTGAAATGCCGATCAACGGACAAAGAAGTGCACATGATAAAAGTACTCTTGTGACAGCAGAATGATGCCCATCGCCACGCCCACGTACACGAGAATGAACATCAGACTTCGCTGGGGGAGGTGACGAGCCTATATATTGCACACCGCTTCGCCAAACATGACACCGCTCAGCACACAGCTGCCTGTGAAATACGGCAAACCCCTACGGTATACCCATTGTCTGTCTGCGAGCTTCTCTTGACTACCGAGACATGCATGCATACGATCTACACCTTCGCCCTCGGCTGCGGCCACGAAAACCGAATATTATCATCCGCCAACCCCTTCTGCACAATCCCAATCCCCTCATTCTTAATCAACCACTCCAGCCGATGATCTCTATACTCTCTCCTCCTCCCTCCCGTCCACAAACTCGGTCCCGCACTCGCCATTCCCTTCGTCCCCTCCACCATCTCCCCAAACGTCTCCCCAACCTCTGCCACCTTACAGATCCTCTCATGCCACCTCTGCAGACTCGACCCTGGAGCAGGCGCGTACCGTTTCCCATAATGCACACTCCGATTGACAATTGGCGCCACCGCGATGTCGGCATACCCTACAGTCTCACCGTGGAAATAGTCCTTATCGCCAAGCTTCTCTTCCAGCCAAGATTGGATTTGATGACTTTGTTCTGCGGCCGCAGAGAGTAAGCGCTCCGCTTCTGGGCCAGTGGCGCGTTGGAACCAAGTGATTTCGCCAATGGCCCAGTTGATGGCTTCGTAGTGTGTATCGCAGACTTCCTCGATCATGCGCGCCTCAGCCCTTGCAGCGGGATTGTTGGGGAGGAGAGGGTATCGGCTGGGGTAGGAGTCTTCGAGGTACATTACTATTGCTGTGGAGTCGAAGATCTTGACTTCGTTGTCGATGATGAGGGCGGGGACTTCCATGCGAGGGTTGGCGGAGGAGAAGGAGGCGTTGGGTTCGCCTGAGCCGAGGTTCTGAGGGGTTTCTTTGGTGAAGGGAA
Organism: Exutisphaerella laricina CBS 326.52; assembly: GCA_000504385.2. NCBI lineage: Eukaryota > Fungi > Ascomycota > Dothideomycetes > Mycosphaerellales > Mycosphaerellaceae > Exutisphaerella > Exutisphaerella laricina. The sequence goes on from KZ106731.1 coordinate 66,270, forward strand.
TTTTTTTGAGGCGGAGGGCTAGGCGGACTTTTTGAGCGTAGGAGGAGACTGGGTGGTCGTAGAGGAAGAAAATGGGAGAAGAAGACATGATGGCGCGGATGAGCCTGGGTGAAGATTTGGTGCTTAGGACTGGGGTCTGTATTTATCGTCTGTGTCAAAGAGAGGATAATGATTGCTCGTAAAAGTGTTGCCGGAGCAAGAGGTACAATCGCTCTGAAAGCCTATGTCCGAGGTCCTGAAATTGATATTTGATGGTCAGGTATGGGGGCAGTAGCTACCCCTCCTTACTGCGATGCTGTAATCGGGGTACTATATAGGTGTGTTGACAGCGTGGTCACTAGTCAAAGCTTGTGAAGTCGTCGTCGTTGCCGTTCGCTATGCCGTCGAGAGTGTCGCTAGAGGCAATGTCGCCCCCGTCAAGAACTTTGCGAGGTATATCGAACAGGGCCACACGATTGGTCGCATCTTTCAGTTCTCTCCATCTGCCCAGTCTAGGATCCTTTCCTACTGCTGCAATGACCACCACACCGTCTTTCGCCCTTTCACCTCTGTCTGCTATTGCAAGGTCGTTGATGAAGCCAGTCACTCGACTTTGCTTTTCGCTGCCATCAATCACAGCATGAAGGGCTTCGTTTGAAATTGCGGCAGGGTCGATGTCTTCTCTTGCCAGCAGGAGCTCCATTGAAAGATCGACTGAGCCTATGCGGCCAACAGACTCGATCCGACGCTTGTCTTGACTGATCTTCCATACTCGCAAGTACCCGTCCCAACTACCAGAGATGAATGTGTCCGAGAATGGTAGTGCTCGTAGTGCTGTAATCGCCCTGGCTTGTGGTTTTGTGCGGGCTTCTTCTGGTGGGTTGATTTCAGCGCTGACCTGTTCCAGTGGTAGCGGTGGGTCCATGCCATGCGCAAGGGGTAAGACGTGCACAGCTTTCTTCTTGTGGATGTTCCAGAGTGACAGCGATCCATTGTCGGAGCCGGTCACGAAAGTCTCGTTGTCGACGCAAGCCACTCGATCTGTGGAGCCCTCATGAGGCGTCTCATCTTCCCCTATGTCCATACCACTGTCGTTGCCATTCATCTTCGCAAGCTTAGCTTTGCTGGGTGCTCCACCGCCACGGAACACGAGCTGGCTCTCCTCGACCACCTTCCAGAATCTTGCTGTCCTGTCTCTGGCTCCCACGGTTACGCACGTTTCCGCCGTAAGCGCACTGACATCAACCACTTCATCCTGGTGTCCAAATAGTGTTTCCACGTAGGACAGTTCATCCAAAGAATATATGTTGACTGTCCTGTCCTTGCTCGCGCTGTACATCTGGTTCGTCCCTCTCCTGAACGAGAGGCCAATTACAGCGTCTCTGTGGCCTCTCTGTCCTGGCGACGGGAAAGCTCTCAGTGGCTTTAGAGTCGCAGCATCCCATACGATGAGCTTCTTGTCGGCGCCACCAGTCGCCACAAACTTGCCATCTTGAGATGCCGCTACACACAAGATTGGCTGAGTGTGATGCTCCACTTCCTTGGTATTATTTTGCTTCCGAGGTCGTCTCGATGCCAGCACTTTCTGAGGTTTCCTACTTGGTATCTTGCCAAACTTGTTGGGTGTTCGATCTGCAGATGGTAGCTTCCATTTCACTAGCACGGCATCCTTCCCCACAGTGTACGCATATTCTCCAGATATTGCAACGCCAGTGACGCTCTTCTGGTGGTGCGATGCATGGGCTCGTTCTGCTTTTTGCCAGTCGAAGTCCTGCGCAATCCAGCGATACAGCTTTCCTCGCGTCTCCGCCGTATCTTCTTGCAGCCTCTCGCCCATGCGCCGTCGCAGATTCTCCTCGTCCACATCTTTCGCGTCAAACCCAACTTCCTCCTGCACTTCTTTCTGCGTATTTTTCAGATACTGTTCTGCTAAGCGAATACGCTTCGCAGCTGGATCTTCGTTCGCATACTCCTCCTCCTCCTCGTCGTCGTCAGACTCGGAGCCTGGCAGATCCTCCCCTCTCACGGAGCCTTCACCGTCAGAAACATCGCTGCCAGATATTGATTCGTCTCGTGTCGCTCGTGGTTTGCTCCTCTTCTCTCCATTTTGCTTAGGCGCGGCATTCCCCTGGGCTCGTTTCCGCTTCTTCTGTGAGGCTGGCAGAGTGAAGAAGGACGACATGGCAGATGTGTCCGACGTGCATGTGCCACACGTGAACTTTTTCAAACTTCGACATGGAGATCGCGGAGCTAAAGGTTAAGCTTTTAGAGTGCACCAGCCACACCACACCCGCTCCTTGCGATGGTGAGCCACAAGAAACGTCCGCGCAGCTTGACGTCGCTCGCAACTCGTGTTCAAGGATGCTCCCACTATTCGCTAGTTGCATAGGAGCCATGTAACAACGACTTCACTTAGCCACTTTACTGAGGCAATGAAACTGTACGTGCTCCCGCCTCCGCACCCTTCATCATTTTCCGAGAAGAGATGCAGACATGCTAACGGACGTGTACAGAACAACACGCGCGACGCGGCGCAACGCCCTCGACAAGCTCGCCGCTCTGTCTGCAGAGAGCACCGCGGCCCACGATGACGATCGGGACATCCGGAGGCTATGCGCGCTGGGAAGACAGCATGGTCAGGCACGGGAAGCGACAACGAACGGCAGCATAAACGGAGCAACGACAGCACAGAACCATCCGCAAACATCTTCGGTGCCTATGAGCGTGCGGGAGCTGGACGTCTTGATCGCATTGTGCAAGGCAGCACCATTGATACAGACCACCAACGACGCAGAGGCACTACTTCGGCAGCTGTCGCCGTATGTATCAGAAGCACATCGACAAGCCTTCGGACATTCCCCTTTGCACCAGCGGCTGCCGCCTTGGGAGACCCTCGCCTATGATTTGACAACAGCTGTTCTCGCAATAGGTCTCAATCATCCTTCATTGAGGTCAGCAGCCTGGGAGTGCATTGAGGAAACGATCGAGGAGCTCGCAGAGAGTGCTGACAAGACTGCTTGGCTGAAACCTTTGGAGAATGGCGAGACCAAGTTCGTGTTGGATCAACAAACGCTGAGAGCCATACAGCTCAATGTGTCGTTGTTAGGATTCCTACATGGTGTCTCAAAGTACATTCGTGTTTGGTCGCCAGAGCAGCGCATGTCGCTCATCCCGAAGCTCCGGCGCATTCTGTCTGAAAAGTTCATGGTATCACTGGAGGGTGCACTTTCTGCTGTCCGTAATGCTAGCAGCACATCACGTACAGTCAAGGAGTGGAAGCGATGGACTCGCTACTACGCAGCCAAAGGCCATCCACTTGGTGCGATGGTCTTACAGCAAGCCTTCATGGAGATCGTCGAGGAGAGCGTCTTGGCTTTGCTGCCCCTCCATAACCCAATGCGCGGCGATGCTATGCTGGACGACTTGACTCATCGAAACATTGCACTATATCACACAAACAGCCACGCCTCGGATGAACACATACGGGAACTGACAACGATCATAGCCGAGCAGATGAAGTACTTGGATGCTGACGCCGACTTCCTGAAAATTGGCACTGTTTGGCAACAACGCCTTGGCCGTGAGATCAAAGCCAGCGCGCTGCGTAGCTTCCTTGGCTGCTGTATACTGGACGGCGGTGGCGCAAACACGGAAGTTATGCACACCGATATCTTGAAAGGATGGCTTTACGCGGTAACTGCAGACCCGACTCAAATGATTGACGAGGAGCTAGCAAGATCGGTTTTGAAGTGTATGGTTGTGCTTTCAAGCATATCTCAACCCATTGCTGCTGACTTGACGCGTTCGCTACCACGCCTGATTGTGCAAGGCAAGCTTACACCGCCTACTGCTGCAATAGCTTGTGAATGCTTGGCCAGGATACTGAAGAACACTTCTCAGGATCTGGTCATTAGCACGCTGTATAACCTCGGTAATGTACTCACGGTACATGCTGACGATGCATCCAGCAAGAAAGTGCCCTTGCTTAACGGCGGTCTGAGCTACGATGGTCAAAGCAATAATTACGGTGGCTCGCAGCAGAATATGGGCAGCGCCATCTCTTTGGTACTGAGCAACAGTGACGAAGAGGAGACCGCATCAGTCTACGGAACTGTCGTGCAGGCTATCGTCGCCATAGCCGTAGGTCGAGGCGAGACACAATTAACAGCTCTGGTGATATCAATGCTCGTCCAGAAAGTGGGCAGAATCAATCAAGCCGTGGATGCACGTATCGTTGTTGAGATTGCAGCACTTGGAGTCTCTGGCGGTACCAATGAGCTCAAGTCGTTATTGCGTCTATACGTCCGAGTCGGTGGCGATGCGATGGCAAAAGGCAACACGCTGCTGATATCAGCCGTCAAAGAGGCGCGCATACGCCTCGCGAATTGGGTCAAGAAGGATTCGCCTTTCTTCGAGATATACTTGACACACCTGCTGGGATTGTGCATTAGTAGTGGCGATACCGCTTCAGACCGGACCGTGGACGCAGCACTAGCATCTAGAACGATTGCCCAACTGTTCCGACCAATGGCTGTTTTGGCATCATCTGACCCTGACCGCCAGCCACGGATTGAGGACGAAGATGAGCTTCGCAGTCTTGGTCGTGATGCATGGTTCAATATCGCGGTCCACGGCTTCACTATATCGTCGGCAGCAATGAAAGAGCACGCACAAGATCTTCAGACCATGGCCATGTATAGTCTGCCACTTGTTGACGAAGCGCGAGTCGACATGCCAGATAGCAGCATAGACTTAAACGCTGTGTTACGACGTGGTTCAGGGCCTCAAGAACATATCGACCAGAAGCACTCACTATCAGAAGCCCTGCCTCAATGCCGCACCGAGATTAACCGCCTTAGCTACTCAGAGTGCACATTCCTACAAGCTGCATTGCTAGTATCTACCCTGCGAGCCCGAGGTGGTGACTGCACGGCCGTGCTACCATACTTCATGGAAGATAAAGTGAAGAAGGGAGCCCTTGGTAACTGTATGCTGGCTGTGGCGACGCACAGCGTGAGCACTTACTTGCAGAAGTCCCTTACAGGCACGCGACAAGACTTTGCAGCACCTCAAGCTGCCACGCAGCTGGCAACACTCCTAGAGGGTTGCTGTCACCGCGTACCAAAAGTCCGGCAAGCTGCAACAACCTCTTGCGAACGCATCATTGAACGTGTCCCCTCTGCACTATGTCAGAAGGCCTCTTTGTTTGCCCTACTTGAGTTGCTATCCTTGGTTTGGAAGAGCTGCCTGGATACCGAGACTGACGAGTATTCTTTCGTGTCTCGCTACAGCTCGGAAAGGGGCAACGTGACGATCCAACTTGGCGACGATGTACAAGATCGACAGGCCACACTCACTGCTTTCCACCAAAGGTGTCGCCACTGGGTATCGAAAGCCATCACAGTTGCACCTTTGGATGTGAAGGGCCATTTGCAGGCATATCTCGAGGAATACGAAGATGATGGTGCATATGGCCACATTGCTCTTGGCAGATCCTTTGCGGTGGAGATGGGCAGCACGATTCCATTATCCGATCAGCGGCTCACGAGCCTTGCCGTGCCCGTCAGTGTTAACACTGCGTCCGACTTTATGGCGCAATACACCACGCGCCAAGAGTATCGCCATCTGGATGGCAAGCTGGATTCTGACGAGGAGTGGGCACTGGTTGATTACAGTGGCAGATCGAAACCTGTCATTCTCGATGCAGAGGACCCTGTTCGCGATGAGGCGGACGAGCTTCGACACTTGTCCCAGCGCCTTCGTAGGAATACGTACATTCCCTTCGAAGAGGTTCGGCGCACATTGCGCAATGCGACAGGCATCCTCAGCCGAAACGGATCAGCCCGTGTCGCGCTCATCCAGGACTTGGTGAGCATACCGTTTCTCATCTTCACCAAGCAGTCCATCAACCTTGGTATTTCTTTGTGGCTAGGTGTCATCAAGGAGAATCCAAGTCTCGAACCACGGGTCCTTGTTGAGGTCGCTGCTGGGTGGGAACGCTCGGTACGACGCAAACAAGGCTTCTTCTATCCTCACATCCAACACCTGGATCCATTCTATGTCAAGGAAGAATTCGCTCCTTCGAATTGGGAAGCTATCAAGAGACGGGAGAAGCTGGTTCACGATCGCATCGCGCCGCATCTGCGATTGACGCATTTCTTGTCCAGTCACTTTAGTGCTTCGAGGCTAACATCGCCATCCATTGAGCGGGTGTACTCTCGCCTGATGCGTATCACCTTACTCGCCATGAGAGAAACTGTCACTCAACCACTGGCTAGAGAAGTCCACTTTCATATCATCCTGCTGGCACAGAAAGTTTTGAAGTACGCCGTCCACCTTGAGACGGCCGCAAGGTGGCGTCTCAAAGATGCAATCATTTCTGCTGGCCTGTCCTGGTTTTGTGTACCACCGCGATGGTCATTCGGCAGCAACAAGCTGCAGGTCAAAGCGGAAGTCAAACTCCTCGGCGATGTCAGTGCAGAGTTCAGGGCCCTCACAGATATTGGAGCGCAGAGTCTGCGGGCACTGCCTTCATTACAGTACAAACAAGAACTTCTCCTGCAGCTAATCAGTCATGACGTTTATCGTCTGCAGATCTGGATCAACCCGCTTGCGCAAGACAATAAAAGCATTATGCCAGGACATCACGATGCATCGAGCCAAGAGACAGTAATGGCATCGCTTCTCAAGACTGCCTGGAATGAGGACCCACGACTTGCTGTCCAACTCGTGACCCGCTTCCCAAAGTCACAGGGGCTCGCTACTGGCGTGCGGAGGTTTCTTCTCCAGTATCCAGAGAAGGCTATCCACGAACCTGATGCTCTTCACATTCTACTGGGAGCTGAGCTACCTTCGGATGTGCAGAGTCAGCTCAAGTATCTGCTATACTGGGCGCCGATCAACCCCATGGCTGCTGTCACATACTTCCTGCCAGCCTACAAGAACCACGCACTGATCGTACAGTATGCCGTTCGCGCTCTGGAGAGCCACCTTACTGATGTTACCTTCTTTTACGTTCCGCAAATCGTCCAGACACTGCGCTATGACGTGCTCGGGTATGTCGAACGCTATATCATTGAGACTGCCACGTTCTCGCAGCTCTTCGCTCACCAAATTATCTGGAATATGAAAGCAAACGCGTACAAAGACGAAGATTCGCAAGTGCCAGACCCCGCCAAACCTGTTCTCGACCGAGTCATGGATGCGCTCATCAGTAGTTTCTTGCCAGAAGACAAGAGCTTCTACCATCGAGAATTTGACTTTTTTGGCAAGGTCACCGGCATCTCAGGTACTCTCAAACCGTTCATAAAATCACCCAAGCCCGAGAAGAAAGCCAAGATCGAGGAAGAACTTCGCAAGATAGATGTCGATGTTGGCGTCTATCTCCCAAGTAACCCCGATGGAGTGGTGATCGGCATCGATCGCAAATCCGGCAAACCACTGCAAAGTCACGCCAAAGCCCCCTACATGGCCACATTCCGCATCCGCAAAGAAGAGAACAACGACGACGAAGCTCCCCACGGCCGCTCAGTCGACGTCCCAATCAACGCAGCTGCATCAAACCGCCAACGCAGATCCTACGAAATCTGGCAGTCCGCCATCTTCAAAGTCGGCGACGATTGCCGGCAAGACGTCCTCGCTCTTCAACTCATCGCTGCCTTCCGCGGAATCTTCAACTCCGTCGGTCTCGACGTCTACGTCTTTCCCTACCGCGTCACCGCCACTGCCCCAGGCTGTGGCGTCATCGACGTCCTCCCCAACAGTATCTCCCGCGACATGCTGGGGCGCGAAGCCGTCAACGGCTTGTACGAGTACTTCACTTCTAAATACGGCTATGAGGACTCGATCCGATTCCAGGAGGCGAGAAGCAATTTCATCAAGTCTATGGCGGCCTACTCCATCATTTCTTACCTCTTGCAGTTCAAGGACCGGCATAACGGAAACATCATGGTCGATGATGCAGGGCATATTCTGCATATTGATTTTGGCTTCTGCTTCGATATCGCGCCTGGGGGAGTCAAATTCGAGCGCGCGCCGTTCAAATTAACGCAGGAAATGGTCGCTATTATGGGAGGCTCCTCGTCTTCAGCCCCGTTTAAACAATTCGAAGAGTTGTGCGTTAAAGTGTTTTTGGCGAGTCGGCAGTACGTCGACCAGTTGAGCCATATCGTGATGACAATGCTGGATTCGGGATTGCCGTGCTTCAAGCCCCAGACTCTACAGCATTTCAGGGAGAGGTTCGTGTTGGAGAAGACGGAGAGGGAGGCGGCGGAATTTGTGAGAAAGTTGGTGCATGTTAGTGAAAGGAGTTATTCGACGGGGGTTTATGATTATTTCCAGCTATTAACTAACGGGATTCCGTATTGAGAGGGTTGGGGGGGGGGATGATCTAATGGTGGTGCCAATCCGACAGAAGGTCGCTGAGTGGGCTGATTGACTACGAGAGAATATCACAACAAGGATCAAGTCGTAGATCTGACAATTTTAATTGACGACAGACTAGAACAGGAGCTGAAGGTACTCAGGTATTGGTTGAATTCGACCTGCAGATATCCACTAGAACTGTGTGTCGCAGTGCATTTCTGCTCTGGCTGTGCCTGCAACAGCAATGCCGGGAGTTGAGTTGTGTGAACATGAGGGATCGGCAGTACCTCGTCCTACTGTAGAGTGATAAAGCGACGCAAATGAGTTCCAATGTCGTCTCGCATTGCAGCAGTGACGATAGCTCGAGAGTGCGTGCACGGGATGTCAGCGGGTTCCGGGAACTGCCCACGAGAAGATTGATGTGCCACGGCGGATTTGCAAAATCTTCCGCAGCGCATTTCGCAGGCAGAATTTTGTTATGTTATCGTCCCCTTGGCTGGGAGAAAATGTCATCGATTTTCAAGGCATTGGAGTAGGGACCTGTCCGGGTCAGCAATGGGTGGCCTAAGAGAAATCTGGAGGCTGTGATGTCTGCGTAGTGATAATTATCGTTGGATTTCATTTTGGAGAATGTCAGCAGCCAGAATTCCAGAGCGATCGCTACAGTGCCGTGTTTCTCATTGGTGCGATTGACCTGTTCATCAAATATTGAGAGGAGTCTACGTTTCTGGGAGGTGGTCATGCTGGAGCGTGGCAGGCTGGCGTGCGTGGTCTCGGCAGGTCAGAGATACTAAGGCATACGAGGCGCTCGTGATCGGCAGTCAGTGGTGACGGCCTCGCAGCTGACAGTTCTTCATCCTTGGCCCTCGGTCTGGTTGCATATGCTCATGTAGTGTCCTTGCACTGCCAACGTGCCGGTGTAGTTGGAGGTACGTTTGGGAGGTAATGGAAGGTATCGGGTCCACCTTTTGAAAAAGGTGACAATTTCTCGAATATCACATGCGCTTCCCTGTTGAGGGAGGTCGATCGCTTCTCGGCACCGAAGCATGTATACGCAGGAGATGGCTGTGGCGCTGACAACAAAGTACTACACATACCATGGTAAGCTAGCATTTGTAGAACGTAGCTGATCACTCGAAAAATAACAGCGGGTGTTTGTTCAGAACTCTCAGCTGCAGGGCATGTGGCTGTTGAGACTCTCTTGGTAAGCTAGCGGTACTAACTACCGCAAAGCGACAGGATGATTGGGCAAGCTTTCGCGCGGTAGATGCATCATTCCCGGAGCTAGAGTAGCGGGATCTCACAGCAACGGCAGTACTTGGTACGTACTCCCGCAAAGCGCGCAGGATCACCATGTGAAGTTTCGAGACGCCTCTTGGAGGAAGACGACCACGAAGAAGGCTCCTTGTGTTCTCATATCCTGAACAGATGCATGTTGAGTTCGGAGACAATGCAACCTGCCGGTCTTCATGGGCGTGATGTTGCCGATGTCAACCAGGGTGTCCTTTTGCCTCGACAAAGCGGATGAAGATGTGCACACAGATGAGCTCGCGACACGCAGAAGCATGGCTGATGAGCACACTGCGATATCAAAGAGGCAACAGGTCCCCGTCCGATCATTCTCGAGATGACGCGCCTGCAGGAGCTGAACACAGAAATCCTCCAGACGAGCAATTATGCATAATCATTCGTTCATGCAGCTAGGTACTGTAGGTAAGGAGTGACATTGCGTGCGGCGTTAATGCTTGCTTCCGAGACAAGAGTAGCAGCAGCAGGCTACGTACGTGAAATAGCGCGGGAAGTGCCCAATCAGTGCGCCGTTCGATAGCAGATCGCCATAGCGTTGGACAATGCTTCCTGCATAGGGCCATGTTCACGGACGCTGGGCATGTATCGTCGAAGTATAGTTGCTAAACGGACAGTAGTCCGCGGGGAAATGCTTGTGTTGAATCGCGGCTCGATTCTGGAAATGAGGCCGCTTCATTGCAGCGTCAGCATCAGGGCCGTCTGATGGCATCTGAAGTGAATGCCGGCAGCCCTATCAGGGGAGCTGCGCCACATCGTCGTCGATCTCTCGAAAAGAAGATCGCGTGAAGGCCTCTTGGGCCTCCAGGGTCAAGCTCAAACCTTGTCCTGCCATGCGCCATAAGCGGATCCAAGGCCGACTGCATTCCAAACCCCACTTATCTCAGATTCAGACTCGCTGCGAGAATTGAGGTTAGCGCGATGCTGTAGCCGTATAGAGTTGGGCGCTATCCTATATTCGCATTATTAGCAACTATCTCTACTTGTCATTAAATATTAGCTAATTAGCGTCCGGGGAGAGGCAATTCGCGTAGCGAGTCTAAGGGCAAAAGTAGCGGGCTTTAGTAGT
>KZ106732.1:0-48087 GCA_000504385.2 Exutisphaerella laricina CBS 326.52
ACGTACGTACGTACATACACACACAGCACCCGGCAGGAATCGTGGCTTTCGCCCGCCCACCCTCGCTGCGGCAGAGTGGCACCTCGCTTGTGGAAAATAAACGGTCACTACGTTTCACAACCTGCCACAAAACGTGACGCTTATCTTAGCAGAACTCAAAAATCCCGCGTGCACAGGCGCCGGCATGCCCCACCACACATGTCACCAACACGACTGTACACCCCCAATCCTCGTACTTTGTGTAACATCCCTCGAGAGCAAGCCTCCTCCCCGTCACTTCCGGCAGTCACCATGCCAATCACGATCAGCCGACTTTGACCTCACTTGTCGACTCTGCCTGGTGCATCTACTATACCGTGTTGTCCTGATACATGTAACGCTCGCAAGTCTGCTTGAGATCTCAACGGCTGCTGTCATCCTAGCGCGCTCCTCGGCAATCTCGCCGCAAGGCTGATGGAAGCTGCTGCTGAACCGCCGTTTCGCGTCACACTGGCGCCGACACTGCTCTCGCTGTCAGACATCTGCTGCAAAGACCAACACCAGCGCACATTCTTCATTCGCTGTGCACCCCTAAAATTGGCCGTTATCAGTCCTTAATAATGGGAAAGCACGGACATACGTACGCAGCTATAGCATCATCATCATCATCATCATCATTATCATCGTCGCGATTAGCAAGTCCTTTTGCAAAGCAGGCTGTCATCGGACCACTTCTGTTGTAGCACAGGAATCCGACTGTGACTGGCTGTTCCCGCTCCCAAGTGCGTCCACTTGGTCGTTGGGGCGAGCTCTGCGCCGTCTGGGCCAGTTAGAACGACTGTAGATGTTGGTGCCGTCGCACGCCATCACGCTCTTACTCTCGCGCATTGACCCCGCATTAGCTTTGGCAGCGACCGCTAGGTTCCGCTCAAGATCAGCATCGCAATTCGATGCTCAAGAATGCGGTGCCCACTACCAACTCCACTTATACAATCTATCGAGGCCAGAAACGGTTTGCTAAGCATGAAATGGCATTCGTCACGCGCCCGTTCGCGCCCGCTCCTCCCACGCCGTTCCATAACATTCTCTTGCATTCACACGATCATCTGCACTTTTCATGTGCGCTTCCATACAGCTTGTGCCGCACCAGATGGCAAGGATTCCTGGCTTTATGCATGTAGGGATTGCTTCCTAGCGCGTGGCCGCCATCATACTATGCGTAAGCGACGGCGGGGTTATGATTATAGGAAAGAAAGATGATAGGACGATGGGCAACGGATAGGCCACGCTACCCGCCTCTTACCGAGCACCAAGTTCTGCTAAAGCTGGCAACGAATTGAGAATTCGCAGCCGGATTCGGGGGCGGTAGCGCTGACCCGCACTGCCGACTGTCCAACAAACATCTCTGATCGGAGAATAGCTTTTAGTTGCATCGCTAGTGCACACGCGACTGCAGCAACGTTTTATTGACGATGTTAAAGCGCTTCGGCCGGAGCTCCTCATCGATGAATGCAGACAGCGTACGTCGGTCCGTTATCATCGAGAGCGATGCTGCCATTGGCATGAACGACGTCTCGCTTACAGCCAGGACACGGCAGTTGCAGCTGCTGTGGCGGCGCCATACTAGTACCAATGCACGTGGCAGCAAGCATTCCGGGGCTTGCGGCTCGCTATGAGAGAGGCTTGCTAGGGAGCAGGATTGACAGCGGGTCGTCATGGTCGCGAGCATTCTCAACCCGGTGTTCACCCTTGTTGCAGCAGTTCGTCGTCCCAGGAAGCTCCAGCATTGCAAGGTGCCTTACGAGGGTGCTTGCAACAATCTTTTGGAGGGGGGGTGGTGTCGCAAGGGAGTCTGCGATGGGTATGGGAACCTCACGTCTTCTTCTATGCTCCCTTACAGCAATAATTTAGAGGAACGGACTGGACAATAATCATCAGCTCGCAACGGTCGTGAATAGAGAACAATGCGCCAGGCCTTGACGTGGACTTGCGGACGGGTCCGTTGCACGTCATCAAGACATCCGCCCAGCATTTCTGCCGCAGTCTGCAGCGGCAGTCTTACACGGACTGAAGCACCCACGCCCGCAGGTAGTAGGACGAGGTCTGTGATGTATGCACGTCCCTTCTCGGAACCAAAGTCATTGACTGGGGAGAAATGGCAATGCAAGCCTCAGGAGTATACATTCACCAGAAGCAGAAGAAGGGAAGCGTACTGTGCGTATGTTGTGCTGACCAGATGACAACAATGCATTATTGTGCGAGGTTTCACGTAGCGTCCCAGCACAACCGCTGGTGGTCGCAGATCACATTATTGCTGGCCTAGCCTGTCCTACCTGACGTTCTTGGATGTTTACGCACGGCTGACAAAGCAGCCTCATGCTACGAGCCATGGCTAGCTAGCTAGCATACCACACAACCTGAGTTCGCTGCTGTCCGAAAACCGTCAACACGGCGTATGATAATAAGCACACACAATTTCCTTCGCGACCATGTGCACGCGCTTCGACATGCTACATCTTCTCGTTGTCCTCGAGCCGATGATGACCAACACCTGAGGCCACTACTCCACCAGCCTAGCACGACAAAGCATGATTTCGAACGCGTCTCTCGAAACAGACGACCTCTGCTCAGCACCGCATTGATAACGACAAGTCTGATACGATGAGGCTGTGAGCATCATCACGCCGCGCCAAATGGACCTTGATGCAATCTGAAACACATATTTGCGCAAGCCGCGTAGCGCCAAGCGGTATCCTCGCTTGTAACATTTGGTTGTTGCTACTACTAAGATGTGCATTTCCACATGACGACGGAGCGTCAGGAGTCCGAAATCACCTGCATATGCCGACAAAGTGACGGCCGTTGAGAACGTCGAACTTGTTTTCTACAGCAGATGAAAGTGTTGCGCGATGGCCTTGTGCTGAAACATTCCAAGAAACTCTGTTCGATGCGCAGCATTCTTAGTATTATTGTTGGACGATCTTCAAAACGGCTGCCCGTCACCTTCATTATCGAGGGCACTCTCCGCGACGCTCCGCCCTCCGGATCGCCAACGGAACCTTATGCAGACGGATAGTCTTGAACTGATGCAAAACAGCCATGTAAACTCTACGAGCGGTAAAAGTCATGACACCGAATTTGCTGCAGCAGTCACGAGATCTGGAGTCAACATCATCATCACAAGCTTGTCGAACCTCCCGCACTCGCTGCCCGACTCGCTGCATTGCAGGGCGGCAGATCTAATCGTGGGGCCAATTGGCGCACACAAAGAAGCTGTAGGTCAGGCAACTGCCTCAAGCCTAGTCCTAATCCGACCGCAGACAAGACGACGCTGTACGAACCCGAAGAAAAGGCGCGAGAACATTCGAATTGCAACTGTACAGGCGGCGAACATCCCAGTCGTCGGGAGCTTACAGCTGCTGATTCTGAGTACTGGTCCTGACCGCTCAAGCTGAATAAGAACGTCACCGTCATCAGAATTAACAGTTGGTCTGCACGCCCCGTAGTTGCATCACAAGCTGTGCACAGACAGCAGCAACGGTTGTGGTTCATGGCAAGGTTCTCCGCCCTCCAAGCAATCAAGGATTCAAGGCACCGCCTTGCAACGTGATTCGAAACACGGCTAACACGAGCTGGCAATCACCGTTGCATTCCGCATGCTAGCTTGCTAGCTTGCTAGTAGGCTGCCAGGGTTTAAGCGTAAGGCGGTCTGCGGTTGTTGGTACCTCCGTTGAGCTCGACGTCGGGCACTGGAGAACGAGCCACTACTCATCACGGTCTGACCACTTGTCTCAGAACCGACGAAAGCCGTGAAAGTCGAAGTGTCAAAGGTCGTATCATCAATCAAAGCTCGAAGCTTCGTCGGCCATTTCCATGTGCCAGGAGATGATAAAGCACAACAGCAGATAACCCTGACCTAACGGGAGGGGTCAGGGAAGTACCACTTTGACCTTACGAGCAGCCCTAGCTCAAAAGCGGCGATCTCTGAGGCCAGGCAGGCACGAGCGATCATGTCCCGCTCGCTGAGCCTTCACGTGCAGCGACGCGAAGGTGCTACCGCTACAGCAGCTCCAGATGTTGTCCTGGGCGATCTCTTCGCCTTGCGCTGCTTCAACGTTGCAACATCAAACGCCGGCGTCTTCAGTCGACGCTAGGTCCCGGTCACGACGGCAAGAACTGCGCCCTGTATGTTAGATCTTAGATGCGGCAAACGATATGATGCCCACGCTTGTGCCGGTAGTGATGGGTCGTGAACCACTCGTCCAGCTCGTACCTTGCACCACGCTTCCTGAAGGATGAGGATGAGCAAGACTGCTCCTGTCCGGTAGGCGGCTTGACAGACATGGGGCCTTGTGTTGACAGCTCGCTGAGGCATGTCACCGGAACCTCACAACGACGTAAGTGGACCACCGCTTGCTAGTTGCTTATAGGGGTTTGCTGCCCGTTTACAAATTTGCCCATCTCTACTACTGTGTGTTTCCACCTGAATGCAACTTGGCGGTGACCGCGAGACTGCTTCAGAAAGACGGACATGTGGACGATTGTAATGGGGGCATGAATTGAGAGAAATGGTCTTCGAGATGTGCTGGACATCGCGCTGATCCGTCGAGCTTACATGCAATATCACACAGCTGTGTCATCCACCAGAAGTTGGCACACGGCTACGAAGGGCGGCATACGAGGCCAACAAGAACGATACGAGTCTTACGATACCGTCCCTATTGACTTCGTGTCTGGGTATGAGCATAGCATGACCAGTCTTGCGCTGCCTTTCCAGGACATTGCATGACTCGCATCGACCATAGTCTCGAGGCACCCCATCGCTGGTACGACATACATATTGGTCTCGGCTGTGTCATGACATAGATGCGATTCCATGAGCATAGCATCGATGTAGAACAGGACATGACTGGCGGAGGAGCCGCGAGTTACAGGGCGACAAGGACCGTCACACATTGTGCTTGTACGAGCTACGCGCAAGACTGTTGGGCAACACATTACGCTACACTCTACTGTGTATGTCTCTCGGCGACTTCAGGGACATTGTCCATGCGTTCAGGCATTGTTCAGCTCGCGCGATCCAAAGAGCGACAGTGGTTCCATGCTGCATATCAATCGTGGAACGAATTTTTCTCACCGTCGACCTTCCTTCCGGTCGTATCATC
The DNA here is from genome assembly GCA_000504385.2 of Exutisphaerella laricina CBS 326.52. NCBI lineage: Eukaryota > Fungi > Ascomycota > Dothideomycetes > Mycosphaerellales > Mycosphaerellaceae > Exutisphaerella > Exutisphaerella laricina. The sequence goes on from KZ106732.1 coordinate 5,145, forward strand.
TGCTCCCATCGACATCACGCGCGGAATCTGGGGAGCGATCGAGATGTAGCGGACAATCGGTACCTAAGCCAGTCGACAAGTGCGAAAACCAGAACAATCTCTAGCATTCCATGATGAGAAAACGGTATTGGAGGAGTCACTAAGACTGTCTTCCAGGAAGAGCTAGCTTATTGGAGCATCAAGAGCAGATACAGTCTGGAAGAATGAATAACATATATAATGCTCGCGTTGACTCACTGTGGTCGCTCATGCAAAGGAAGACAGAGACAGTGGGCAGCACGAAGTGCGGCGTGCCTCTTGTGCCTCGTTGCTGTCTGCTGATCTTGCAAGCAGGGCCGATTATAAGGCAGCAAATGATACATCTAGCGTGTTGAACTTTTTGTTGTGCATCGAATTTGGCGACAAGCGGCGTTGGACGACTCTTGTACAAGCTATCTTTTAGGGCCATTGCTCTCAAGCAATCGAACCACGTGGAACATGAGTGTCGCCCGTAAGAGGATAGTGTAAGTGGATAGTCGAGCAGCGTATGCCCTCAATCGGCAGATTCGAGAGACAGCGTTTTGCAGTGCCGCACCGAGCTTCAAGAGACGACCAGGCTGAGAGACGACGGTCACCTAGCTACTGAATATGCCTATTGCCCCAAAGCGACTTGGGAGAATTCTTGTTCGCTTGTCGAGCGCGAGTCAGCTGAATTCGCTAACTTCATGACTGATCTGGAGACAGGCGGATCACGGGTGGTAACAAGCGCAACCCTGTGGTACTCGAAGTTCACTTGCACCACGTCGATCCCATGATAGAGGTTGCGCGGCTACCTCTTCTTACTCTAGCTATCGATCGCTATAGGCTGGTCCTATTCTCGCGGGAGTCACTCATCCCACGCCTGCACGGGTATACCGCTTGATCGACCCCATGTAGTAGCTGCAATGTACAGTCATCGGGCGAGCAGCATCTCGCATAGCAACACACTCGAGTAGAACGCTATCACGTGCTGTAGACATCCGCACAGCCTCGGGCTCTAGGCTCCTTGCAGCGTATACTTTCTGCGGGCAGCACAAAAAGCTCACACTCGACACTAGGCAACCCTCCCCACCCCCCCTTTCCTTCTCCCTACGACACCAGCAGCCGGCTGACTTTACCCTCACGGTGCCGGATACGACAACGCGAATGTGCCAGAGGAAGACATCAAGCCAGCCGTATCCGGGCTTACTTGGAGTTCACTCAAGCCTCTGGGGGACAGAGACTACGTAGCGCTTTGGCCTAGCTTGTAGTACGTATCGCGATCAACGCGCACATGATGCACATTTCCAGGGCACATGATTGCCTTCAAGCTTTAGCGACCGGACATGGCGAGCCCAGGGGGGTAAAGTGGATCTCCAGGCGAACCGCACACGATCGTCTACGACTCACAGCTGGTATCCTCCGCGCATCTTCTTGTGGGCGCAGGAGGAAAGGAGGCGAGTTACAAGGCTGGGCCGCTGGTCCTGATCTCATGGTATGTTCCAGCATACAACCCGCTGTGGTGTAAACGAGGATATGCGGATCGAAATTTGCCAGCATTGACGGCTGCTTACGTGCTGTAGACTCGGCGTTGTAAGAGTGTCAAGCAATGTTAGTAAGCATGTACGACATGGTTAAAGCACAATACCGAATATCGGGTCTTCCTAGGGGCGCTGCTGTCACCTCTACGGGCGGCATGAGCGTTCCTAACAGTGAAGTCGTCCGGCGTTTCGAAATCCAAAGGAGGGTCATGAAGTCTTCTTCCATCGGCTCAGCAAAGCAAGCAGGGCATCAACTTAGAAAATATATCGCTAGCTGTCTTGACAGAGTGCTTGAACAGTTGTAAAATCTTCGTTCCAAGGCAGTCGCGCTGTCCATGATTGACCAGACCTTGTTCTGGTGATATCAAGTTCCACGATACGCATGCCTCGTGGAAGCGCTGCTCAGCTTTGCATGACCCCTGAACAGGTCGCACGCTATAGACCGGTCGGATACTACCTTCAGATCATTGACGCCGCAACGAGGGTCGCTAGCGACTCAATGTATCGACCAACGTTGAACCTGTCCTATCACCACATGCTCGTCTGCCCTAGGGTCAGGGCCTTCCGGGCATCGTTCGACAGATAACCTTCCAGGGTATTGTGCTCCGGTTCGTCGAGTCGACGTGAGAGAGAGGCTAGGCGGACTGCATCGTGCCTTCGATACTGATTATGGCTTGAGGATACGTCCAGTGAGCTCGTGGAAATGCCTTCTTTCGATTGCCTGGTCCGGTGTCGAGAGCCCGCTTGTATGTCTCGGCGGTGGCCAGTGAGACAGTATAGGCTGTGCGTGGTTCATACGTGGTGCTGCGTTGTTTCCGAAGCAGTGTTCTGTTGTCGTGGTGATAACTTTTGCACTAATTCTCAAGGAAAAGATGTGGAAGGTCGTCTCTTAGAAGCGTGGTCATCTAAATCAAATGTCTTGGAGTGCCTCCCGTGTCGTCAAAATCTGCGCAGTGTGTCACCGGGGTGGAGCAGACAGCCTGGATTCATTCCGAATGCGTCCAAGACCCGTTCCAGGTTGTAGCCAAGCCGTGGAGTCTTTGATGGACCATGTGAACGTCGTCCCAGCGATATATTTAGCTTTACTACAACCCTAGACGCCTCAGGCATACCGATCTCCTTCTGGCAGAACGAGAAATCATGACAGACGCCAGGCAGCTTGCATATTCGCTGTGTCGCAGCCGATCCGTAGACGATCGATACAGCTACAGCAGCGCCTATTGGAGTCGATGTTCGCTCTATCGAGGTGCGCGCCCACCTATATGGAGCATACTATTCCTGATCTTCGTTACGATTTGCTCTCCATTCCACCCCTTAGCCAAAGCTGCACGACTCGATTACACATGGCTCTGGACCACCGATGATCCGAGTTGCCTGCTGACTAAAGCGATAACGTTGTAGAGGAGGTGAAGGAGTAGACGAGATGCAAGCAGGACGAAGCCGGAGCAGAGGCCGGCAGTCTCCGTTCGCGAAATCCTAGCATCCCTCACGTACTTCATCTCTGCGCAGCATGTCCAGCCAAACAGCATCGTGAAAACATGTTGCAGCGGGATAAATTGATTGGCAGTTCTTCGGTCGGCCGACACGTGAGACAAATATACAGGTCCGCTACCAGCACGATGGGGTTCGGGGTTCGGGGTTCCAGCAGAACCAGATGGTACTTCTGATCAGCTTCGATGCGTGACATCCTTCCAGATACCCCCTAGACTCACTTTGATAGAAAACGACAAACAGTGAACCATGCAAAGCGACCGAACTCTCCCTAGGAATCGCGCGCACATGGTCTCAAAGGTGGAGCGTGCATAGCCTGGACCTCGAACAAACAGATCCATCAAGTATGATGCACATGTCTTCGCCATACCCGTGGGCTGCACCAGAGGCGTCTGGTAGAAGAATGAGTTGCGCCCACATATGTGCGGTGCCTTTGTTCGCGAGCGCATGGAAATTGGATCATGTCTTGAGCGTCCGGGTGCAGCAGATGCCCAGCACTGCAGGTGATCATGACATTATGCAGCGTTAATCTTGGGAGATCTGCGAATCCTACCAAGAGACAGTATTGTCTTACACCGGTCCACGAGGCATATCCTTTGGACGTCATGGTCTGGGACACCATGCAGCTGATATATATAGCATCTCTGCGTGGCCAAGGACAGTACAACCAAAGTTATCGTCACACACGAACGAAGCAGCGCAGCGAGCTTATCCGACTGGAGAACGAGCACATCCATCGCAAAGGCAAGAAAGCAAATTACTACCTATCTTTCAGCATGAACAACTCCAGATCCGAGGACGAGTCTGAGCACACCATCTGGAGCGTCACTCGATCATACATACGTAAACGGAGCCAGGAGAAGTCCCACAAGCTGTCACGATTCCTTCCTCCGATATTGCACGCCTCGCTCGCGTAGCCACCCGAAGCTGACCACCACAGAAGCTATGACACCTCTGGTATTTCTTCACGGCGCGGGACATACCTCATTTTACACTACGTTCCCAACAACTTTTGCAATCTTAGCTTAGGGGCCGCGTGTACGGTGATCATGTTGAGACGGCTGTTCAAACCTGGACCCAGTCTCTAGCATTTGCATTGAGCTAGAGTGGAATCCCGCATGCACACGCCAGCGTTCTTGACGACAGCTTGATGGACTTATCCGGACGTAGTGCTGCAACGTAACGATGTTGGAGAGATGCTCCGTAATGGGGTTCCTCAGGGTACCCGTACGAGTTTATAGCTTTCGGAGTCATTTCAGGCGCATGCTACATCGCCGTTGCTCAAGAGAAGATCCCGGCAACTGGTGTGTTCACCCGCTTCATAGCGACGGCATCATTCGCTCCAGTAGACATGTTTGACATGCGATTAGCTGTCTGGCGTGCTGCGCAAGACTCTTCGGCTCGAGGTCCAAAATCGCGATCGCCACATAACTTTTGGTTTATGGTAGCTCGACCGGAGTCTGACGATCCTTCAAAGGCAGAGCTACTGGCATTTTCAGGCTTCGAGGTTCCATATGAATGGCACGAAGATAGCAGATCACGGAACGCAGAGCTGACGAACACGTACGCCATGCCAGTCGCTACTCGTGCAGTGGAGCTCTTACAATCTCTTGCACGAGATGAACGCTCTCAACCATTTTCGAGTGCTGGATTCGCCACGGGACGAGCGGTGCTACACTCTACGACATAGACGCAAGCAGCTAGATGATACCGCTTGAATGCAACGGTTGAGCTTGCCTCCCAAAACTGCATCGACGCAGAGACCATGTCTTTCACACCAGCACCATGTAAAGGAAAAGTACAATATAGAAACTCGCTACGAAGCACTCTAACATAACTTCCCCTCCTCACTGTATCATGAACCGTTGAAGTTCCAACCGTCGCGCATGCAAGCACGTGGCGCCAGCATGGCACAGTGGGTGTGAAGCAAGATCGACGACGCACATCTGGACCCTCGCTTGCTCGCTGGCACAATACTTGGGCCGAGGCTCGAGAGTGTGCAGCTCCACCGATGACATCTCTCGAGAAAAACATACAGTAGTAGCTAGGAACCTCGACATCACTCGACATCATCAAACGCTTCCGAATGATCCCTTTGGAAACCCGCCACTCAACGTCGATCCGCATGACTTCCACTGCATCCTAGCCAGATCATCATCGGTGAACCGTGAACAATGTCGGGCACCAATGTTGCGGCGCCGCCGTCAGCGCCCAATAACATCATTCTGTTCTGGTACAAGGCGTCTCCCTATGGAAGTAAGGCGATACACCAAACAAGAAAAAAATAATCCATCACGCAACCCTAAAATGGGAGACATGGCGGTGCATATGTCTACTAGTGTAGTTGGCTAATCATCATCAAATGCAGGGCGCGTGAAAGCCTACTTGACATTGCGAGGAATCCAGCATGCCGAATGTGTATGTTTCGTTTCGTTTCGTTTCGCTCAGAACCCCCGGGGGTGGGGGGCGTTATTGTTATTGCTATTATTATTGCTACGCTCGGTCAAAGATGACCACAATTTTTTTTTCTTACACACGGGCATATTATTGACGCAGATGATCATCATTATTCAGCGACGACGTTGTGATGAGAGGGGTGCCCTTGACTGACTGAAATGGTTTTACCTCTTCAACAGCTAGTCTCACCGATACTCCCACGCCCGGCCCAAAATGAGTTGGGCATCCAATACAGGCGCTCCCCAGTCATGGCGATTGGTCGAGACGTGTATCTTGATACCCGGCTTATGATATCTAAACTCGAAGAAGTATACCCGCCATCGTCGTCCGAGCACCCAGGCCTCCTGTTGTCGTCGTCGTCGCCCCGGATCGCTGGACTAGCGCAACTGCTCCAGAAGCTGATGGTGGACGTTAGCGCGTTTAGGGAAGTGGTTAAGCAAATTCCTGCGGATTCTGCGTTGGCGAAAGACCCCAAGTTCCAGAAGGATCGAGCGGGATTCTTTGGAGCGGAGTGGAAACCCGATAGTGGTAGCAGAGCGGAGGGAGTCGTCCATACGAAGGAGATTTTTGGCATCTTGGAGTCTCTGCTTGCGGATGGGAGGCAGTGGATAGCTGGCACGGAGAAGTTGTCACTTGCTGATCTCGAAGCTGTCTGGGTGATAGACTGGTTCCTCTCGGAGCTCAAGCCGCCCAAGGAGCACTTTTCGTCGTACCAGAAGGTACATGCCTGGCGGGACCGTTATCGAAACGAGCTGAAGGATGCGCAAGGGCGTGCACCCAAGACTCTGTCGTTCCGGGATGCAGATGCTGTCAACTGCGTTCTTGCGGCCGAATTTACCGACAGGGATCTCGTTGTTGATGCTAATGATCCCACGCAGTTCTCGGAAGGTACAGCGGTTCAGTTGTACCCTACTGATGGTGGAGGCTTCACGCACCAGGTAGGTGATGCGGGATTTTGTATAACGTTGGGCTCTTTACTAAACGTTGGGGTTCATCAGGATCGAGGCCGCCTTGTGAAGCTAACGCAAAACGAGGTTGTCATCGCGGTTCAGGCCAAGGCTGGTGATAAGGAGATCAGACTTCACGCACCACGATGGAGGTTCAAGATCAGAGCAGATCGCCCAGGTAGGCTTTGAGAAGAGGAATTCAGAAACTGCTAGCTTGAAACTTCTTCGTGAGTCGGTTTTTGGCGTATTACTGTTCAATGCAACGTCAGTAAGCCGACCACCGCAATGTTCCTCCACGCAAGCTACGTGTATGCTGCTGCTGCTGCTGCTGCTGTTGTGATTAGTATTATTGTTATTATGATTATTTCGGAGGTCTCTGAATGGGAAAAAGAGCTGTCGTGGCTGATGGATTAATAATAATATGGGGCCGCACGTTTGCTGCTGCTGTATGTGCCTAAGCATGGCAAGGCTTCCTTGTCAAGATTTAGCGGCTGGTTCTGCAATGCACACGCAGAGAGCCGAGAAACGATGCCTCCTCGATCATTATAGCAGCAAATCGCAGTTGTACACGACAGCAACAGCAAGCGGCAATTTCCAGGGCATTTTCTCTCGTGCTACGCTCGTGGCACGCTTGCGGCTCTCCATGATTGTGTAGTGCTGCAGCGTTTAATGTAGGACCATGCCCAGTACAGAGTATATACGTGCTTACATGCTACGTATGGCGGCGGTGCATAATAATATTTCAGGTATATGTGGTGGTGGTGGTGGTGATGGTGGTGAACACATTCATCATCAGTATTATTACAGGACGTTGGTTCGGCAGCCCAACTATTATTGATGACGAAGTGTGGTCACAGGCCCCAAGAGTGATGCAGGATGCGGCTTAGTACAGGCGCAGTGATGCCCAACGCGCCTGCCCAGTGGGAAACGCCACTTCTGCTGTCCGCGGTGGGCCATCGTCATACTACGTACGTATTGAGAGTCATCATCCTGATAATGCGCGTGAGCACGCTTCAATAATTGATTGATCGTCCGTCAACGAACGGTGGATCGCGGCAAAGAGAGCAGCAGCACTGATGTTCCAGCGTATTGTCATGGTTATTATCGCCGTGAAGTTCAGACCCAACACCCGTTTGGAGGTGCACACTCGTCAGACCGACCGGGAGCGTCGCCTGCTGTGATTGGCTCCACCGAGCCGACGTGTGGACACTGGTGGACCAGCGCACTGGCTTTTTCGAGCCCAATCCAGCGCCCCTCGCGCCTGCCTGCAACAACAAGGTTTTTTGTCGAGCAGCCTCGCACCTTCCGCTGCATATCATCTGTGACGCCGCCCGCCGCCGCCGCTACTGCTGCTACTTGCTGCTGCTGCTGCTGCTGCTTCTTTTTACTTCTCTCTTCATCATCCACCCTCAACCATCCGGATCTGCACCAAAACTCTACTGGCTTTAGAGTTGTCGTGCGACGTACCCGATCCGATTGTACACGATACAGCAGCCAGGATAGCTGGACTTCTCTCACACGGCCTGCCCTTTTCGGTGTCCACGACTCTCTGCCGTTCTGCTGTTGTTGTTCTCCCGGCCACCGCTCTTCTTTCCACCCCCCAAAAGGACCGTTGACTTCCACCGCATCTTTCCGGAAACCACTTCGCTGTCCTCGCTGTCCTCGCTGTCCCCGCTGGCATCTTGGGAGTCCTCCCACAGGCTTTTGATCCCTTCCATCCATCGATCCATCCATCCATCCATACATAGCTCTACCTGAGCTTGCGGAACGGACTGCCAGCCATGCCTCAGGAAATCGCCCGCCAGTGGTTTGTCCCCGGAGATGGTATTGACCGCCATGTCATATCCGCCGACATCCAGAGATACTTGGGCAACGATGCGACCGTCCGACCAGGTCTCGGCACGGGAGAGAACCAGGTCAGCCACCCAGCCAGCCACCCAGCGACCTCGTCCAGTAGTCGTGTGCAGCATACTTACTCTTCGTTAGGGTGTTCAAGGATACTGGATCAAAGCGTATCGGAATTTGACTTCTGTAAGACTAGGGCCTACTTCGTCGTCACACACCGTGATCGATAATGTGCTTACAGAAAAGCAGGCAATGATCGCAGATCTGCGCGCCGACTCACAGCGCTGGCGGCAAGAACAGCGCCAGACCGGCACTCGAGGTAGTCACAGCCCTCTTTCGACTGAAATGTCGGGGTCCACAGAACCTGACCGTGTCTTAGAACCTTACGTGGGATCCTCGACGTACCACGCGTCGAGCGCTAGCAAGACGTCGCACAACCGTCGCGATGCGGACTCGCCGTCAGTAGATGGACCATACGGGATACCCGCGTCGCGGGAGAGGATACCAGTGGACAGGATGCAGATCGATCCCCCACAGCCGCCGCGAGGAGGATATGCCCCAGAGAACCGTGCCACATACCAGCCGGACGGCAGAGCATTTCCGCCAGAAAGCAGAAGCTATGCACCGGACGGTAGGTCATCATACCAGCCAGATTCATCCATGAATTCCGCATTTGGTGGACGTCCTCCAGTCTCTGCCCCTTATGGTCAGGATCCCAGGTATGCTCCAAGCTACCCGCCTCCAGGCAATGATGGTGCTCCACCTGGTTATGTCCGCCAGGGTAACTTCTTCGTACCGGTATCCTCATTTGAGCCTACACCGTCGCTGCCCAGCAGAGCGGACCCTTATGGTCCCGCATTTGGGCAGCAGCCACATCCTCCGCCACCCCCAGGCCGTGATCCACGGGATCCTAGGTATCAGCAGCCCGAGTATGCCGACCCAAGGTATGCTTACCCTAGCCCGGCGGCCACTGTGTCCTCCGTCTCCGCCAGAGATCGAGAGCCTGTTTCCAGCCCCCAAAACTCAAGGTTCGCCCACCCTCCGAGTGTGATCGGCCGGCGCATGGGACATTGCTGACTTACCCTGACAGTAGTTATGGAGGTGCACCGCCGCCCAGCCAATACGACCAATATGGTGGTAGTAGTAGTAGACGTAAGTATTGAAAATGCTTTGCTTAGCAATGCGAGCCGGACTGATGCAAACGGCGCCAGCTGCCCCAAGCACTGGTGTACCTTCTTCTTCAGGCCGTCCGGGTCGCCAAAGCGTCTTTGGCGGACTTTCTAGTGGTCGCAGTGGTCGCAGATAAGACTCCGGACCGAGTTCGACCTTTCGGATTTTTTGGAGATACTGCGCCCATGACATGCCAATGTGGTCGCAACTCGCGTCACTAAAGCGCGGACCACCATGTCCCCGTTGTGAACATTCCCAAATGATGATACCCACGGACACGATTGATTCGCGAAACCACTTGGCATGAAGCCGGAGCACCTTTTTTTATTATTCTCAGCCATTGTTGTATGGAAGGTCGTCCACTGGTGCTGGCCTTGATACCTGTAGCCACGGATACTCGAGTGTACTACGTGGCCTGACATGATGAGCATTCATAATACTACCTGCCGTTGCATCGCAGTATGGTTGTTTCTAGCGTGGCGTTTTCTGGACAACAGCCGGCCAGGGGCCATTTTGCCGGACCTTCACTTCGCACCGCAGGCTGCATATACGTTCTGGATACCCCAACGCAGCCAGCCTGAGCGGATTCTGGGATCCGGTTGCTCTTTTTTCTTTTGGCTACGGCTTCAAAAGACCTGATCATGTTTGGCGTTTCTGTTGAAAAGCATTCTGGAGCAGCGTCCTTCGAGAGGAGAAGTGCTATGACAGAACGTGTCATGTCGTTCACCGAAGTATGATGTATGGTTAGACATGACGCGATAGACTCCTAGCAATGAGTGACATGGCAAGAGATCATACATATTACTAGGAACTCTACTTACCATTGATAACATGCCTTGAGCACCAGCGAGTGCCTGAAGGGAGGAGGCGCATGACATCGAAAGCGAAGTAGAGGACTACCGAACGTGAACATTGTATGTGCCGCAGGCCAGTCTCACATTTCAGTCTGTTGCCACTGCATTGTCAACGCGACTTCACAACCTGTTAGAGCAGCTGTTGTCCTGAGCTGTGCAAGAAAGGGAATACAATGTGGCCGCGTACAAAGATTTCACCTGTATACGTCGAGCGGAGTCGCAGCTCCCTCTCCGATTGTTAGGTGCCACTTCACGCTTTACTACTGCAGCCATAAGGTATCGCCGCCATAAAGTTTTCCGATATTGCATTTTTCACGTCCCTTTCTTCGTGCAAGGGATACATGTGGTCGTTGTTCGATACGTGGTGGCCTTTCTCACTCACTCTTTCTGTCTCTCTCTTTCTCTAATTTTACTCATGATCCATTACCCCCCGCGCCTATAGCTGCGGCAGTACCAGCGATTACTTCCGTGTCTTCATCGCTTAGCGTGATGCCAAAGTACATCTCGAGCGCCTGTAGTCGCTCCTGCTCGGTCTTCAGTGGCCATTCGACGACTTTCTTGCCTCGTCGTCGCCATCTGAGTACGTCGTCATTGAGCGTCACGGCACCGTCTATGGGGCTTGATAATGCTGCCTCGTCTGGTGAGCCTGGACCTTGAGGGCCGTTTCTTTCCCGTTCGGTGGTGAAGCGCGCGGCTACGACTTTGTGCGTGAAGAAGGATTGCGGGTTTAGCGCTGGAGCGAAGTTCATGCTTTCGATGTCGGCTGGGGTGAACTCGAAGTCCGGGAAGCAGTAGCAGGTTGTCCAGTCGTCGTCTTTGGTGTAGCGTTGTTGGAAGATCCAGAGTTTGTGGGTTTTGTTGAGGTTTTGGTCGATGGGTTGCCAGAGGAGACGGAGTTCGGCTGGTGCTATTTGTTGCTGGATCTCGTTTGCTATCAGGGGCACGGGAGCGGCAGGGCCTGCGCCTCCGTAGCCTCCGTCAAGTAGGTACTTTTGCTCGCCGATGGTGACGAGGTTGATGACATGCGTCCAGCCTCCGAAGCTGTTGCTGGTAGATCCCCAGACTCGACTGCCGCACATGTAGACGTCGAAGTTGAGACTGTAGAGGATGATGTGGAAGAAGTAGTTGACTTCCATGCAGTAGCCACCGCGACCTGGTTGGCGGACGATCTTGTTGAAGAGATGCTTCGGTTTTATATGGACTCTACGATGCCAGCTGTAGTGCTGGACTAGATTCTCCTAGGGACAGATGTAGCATGTCAGCCGTGACAGCTCGAATGACTTGATGATCCTCTGGGGGTTGGAAAGGCGAGCTTTACCCAAGGGCACTTGCAGAGATGATGTTTCTGCAGAATGTTGAGGAAGTCAAGCTTCTCTTTGTCCGATAAGTGAGTAACATCGTGGACACGTCTGGTGTGAGGCAGAGAGATCTTGTCAAGAGGCAATCATCAGCGTGTGTCCCGTCTTTGTGTCTAGATATCGCTCAGATGCAGGCGACTGACTCTGTTGAAGTACTCCTCTAGCTCGTCTGGACTGTATCGACATCGTGGAGCCATCGCAGGATGTCGTTGGTGTGGTGAGGTACAGATGAAAGAAGTCGGTGTCGCGCAGAAGACTCGTCTTCAACCTACTGTACCACTCACTAAATGCCGTAGCGCGCTTTCGAACTTCAAACCATCGCTTGCTAGATGTGGCAAAACGAGCCGGGCGACCCAGATCGGCGTGAGGATGTATGGAGGATACGATGGACGGCTTCATCATGTCCGCGTGTCCTCGTCTCGGCGCGTCACGGGGACTTGTTTGTGGATGTTTTCTGGTATCAGGTCGGGCGCATCGAAGTGTCAGAGGTACAACCCTCATCGATATCCCGGGTGTCCGTCCCTTTGATTCCTGCCGTGGGGCCGATCCATTGGTGGCTAGTTAGCACAACAACAACAAAAACAACAACCCAACGTCCGGCTGCCCTGGCCTTGCTGATGAACCAGCTTCTGGTTGTAAGTCCATCTGCTTTCAAGTCCCAAAGGAAACAACCAGCACAACATCGCAACAGCGCCAAATCCAGCATACCACCTCTCCACCCACCATGGCATCCGCCTTCCGCAACAGCACGACCTTCCAATACCTCCCCCCACCTGCCGAATGCCTCGCAATCCTCCTCGGCATAGCCGAAGTCTCCATCTTCGGCCTGGCAGGCCTCACAGGCCCTGTGGAATTCTCCACCGGCCTCGGCCTCCCCATCGACGACGCGCCCAAGACCGCGAGCGACGAAGCCACGCCCGCGCAGAAAGTGCAGAGAGGCCTGCTGCAGTTGATCGCCGCGCGGAACATACAGAACGGCGCGTTGATCCTGACATTTGCGCTGTACACGAGGGATAGGACGAGTCTGGGGATTGTGATTGCGAGCGGCGTCATTACTACCTTGGCGGATGCGTTGGTTGTGAGGAGTCATGGGCTGAAGGATGTGGTTGCGTTTCATGCTGTTGGTGTGGTCAATTCTGTGCTGATCGGGGGGTCGCTCTTGTACTGGGGAAGGAATGATAAGTTCTTCTCATCATAGAAAGCTACGTATGTACATGCATGGAAGAGCACAAGGCAGGCAGGGGTCATTTGTTGCTCCATGGCTTGTCTGTACTACTCTCGGCACTCGACGCTGCCAGTGTCCCTCAACACTAGGGGGGGTTACCCCTTTTGGAAATGTCACCCTTTAATGATTATTGTAGTTGTCATACAAGGGAGACGTGGGACTAAGATTGTGCTTTGTATCCAAGGTGTTTACGGGCGCGAATGACATGCACTAGCCAACCATCTCCATGCTGGCCAATATCGTGGACTTTCGACCATAAATATCGAGGATATCATACGCTCAGCTCAGCTACTTTAGCATCTTTGATGTCATCCGCGTACGGCTCAAGTGCTGCCTTCACCTTGGTCGCAACGAGTTTGTGGACGAGCTCCGGACACCGGCCGATGAATGTGCTAGAGTCCAGTAGCGAGTCCAGCTCTGGAAGTATTGGCTCGAAGTAGGCGTTGTTTCGTATACGCTCGATCAGATCGTTCGGCTTCCCTTCCTGCTTGACCACAGCACCAGCTTGGTGTGACAATACACTATATTCCCTTGTTAGCACAACGTAAATGCGTTTCCAGGCCGGATACACTCACCGAATCTCCTCGTGAACTTCCTGTCGCGACTTGCCCTTGTCCACCATGGCCATGATGACATTCTCGGTGGCCATGAACGGAAGCTCTGCATCGACACGCTGGTTGATAACAGCTTTGTTGACCACGAGTCCATTCGAGATGTTGTTCAGCTAGATAAGTGTAAGCATATAGACGTCTTTGATAAATGGCTAAGAATTCTTACGAGTATCAAGCAAGCGTCCGCACACAAGAAGGATTCGGGGAGTGCTAGGCGGCGAATAGCTGAGTCGTCCAAGCTTCGTTCGAGCCATTGGCTGGCGTATGTCTGTTCTGCATCGGGTGCATAATTGCGAAGTTTTCGTCCAAGAGAGCAGAGTCGCTCCGATCTCATCGGGTTGCGCTTGTATGCCATCGCACTGGAACCAATCTGGTCGGCCTCGAAGGGTTCTTCGACCTCCTTGAACATGGCCAAATGTCTAATGTCGCTACCAATGCGTTCGCTGGCGCATCCGAACGACGCAAGTGCGTGCAGTACATCCACGTCGATCAGACGAGAATATGTCTGGCTCGTCGATATCTCAGCTTCATCAAAACCAGCCTTCTTCGTTACCAATTCGTCGAGTCTCTCCACGAGATCATGGTTGCCCTTGAAAATGGCCAGGAAGCTAGCCTGAGTTCCTGTCGTACCTTTGACACCACGGAACGAGCGCAGGATCTCATCTCGCTGGTTCTCCAACTGACGGAGGTTGCGGAGAAGGTCGGTGATCCATAAACTTGCACGCTTGCCAACAGTCACAAGCTGGGCCGGTTGGCCGTGGGTGTACCCAAGGCAGGGGAGGTCCTTGTGCTCGATGGCGAACGCAGCCAGTCGCTGGATGACAGCAGCGAGTTTCGGTAGGATGAGATTCAGGGCATCGCGCAGGAAGATCAAGTCCGCGTTGTCTGTGACATAGCACGATGTCGCGCCCCAGTGTATGATCCCAGCGGCCGCGGGTGCAACTAGGCCGTACGTATGCACATGGGCCATGACATCGTGGCGTCGTCGTTTCTCTTCAGTGGCTGCGGCTCCGAACTCGTCGTCCTCGATTCGAATGTGATGCTTGAGCTGCGCAATGGCAACGTCTGAGATTGGAAGGCCGAGTTCCTTCTCAGCTTCGGCCAAGAACACCCAGAGTAAACGCCATGTACTGAAGCGGTTGCGCGGAGAGAAGATGAACTTCATCTCTTTACTGCAGTACCTCGAATTGAGGGGGTTTTGATAGGTATCATGGTCGACTGGGCCGAGCGAAGTCATCATGCCAGAGAGGTAAGGCTCAGAGAATTCTGTGTGAAGGTCAACACCATCCATTGGATGCCAGGCACAGACAGGTAGTGTGGTCCGTTATGTCTCTGGCGAGCACGTGAGTACGTACCTGTATGGATGCTTGGGCGATGGTGTGCCAAGTGTTTCCTTGGGCCCTGACAGTAGTGAGTGACATGACCGACGAAGCAGACTGTGCAGTCTGTGTTGCGAACTCACAGTAATTGGCTCTGGTTTTAGGTGGGTGTTGCTCATCGTTGCGAAGAAAGCTGCTGTGTGACACTTTCGTTTAGAGTTCCGATGGTGCAGAAGCCCTAAGCGAAAGCTTCACTGGAGGCGGAGGATTGTCGTTGCAATTATGCAGGAGGGGAAGAGAGAGCTGCTGTGGTCTTATGCTTCCTGCTCACAGTGATGATGTTGGATGTTCTGGAGTTTGGACAAGGAGACAGTGGAGCGAAATTTATGGAGAGGCAGAATTTGATGCATCTGTGCTGACCAGGTACTTGCAGATCCGATATGGTGCCTGACTGCACTAAGATACGTGCTGCTAACTAATAAACAACCTCTCAACGGGAAGCTTTGTTGGTTACTCTACTCTTTGAGCGCACGACGGGCGTCACGTGCAGCGACAGGCGATCGAGACCTGTACGCCCAATACTTCGAAGACATTCGGCTCATTTGATGCATTATCACGAGATTGGCTCTTCGTCCTCTCCAAAGCCTCGCCTCCACACAAGCTCGGACAATTCCACCGTTGACATGACCACACAAAATGTGCTATCAGCGCCTCTTCGTTGACCGCCATCTGTGCTCAGGACATCCTGCCCCCAACCGCAGCGCCCCACGGGACCATTGATATCGAAGCCGTGTCCGCCCTACCACTGCGCATACCTTTCTTGAGCTGCACTGTCCAGTACCTTCTTCCAACTCTGGGCAGTCCAGCTGCTCGATTTCGAAAGCAAAAAACACATATTGTGCGGCATGGGTATCTCCTGTAACAATCCTTCACTCCTGCCTCCTGCTGCTCGGCTTTGGTATCGTCCCAAACAGTCTTCGAAAGCCTGGACCCGGCATCCTTGGCCGCGCTACGGTGGAGCCACTTCCCGATGTCCCGCTTGAGATTTCACTCTGGGAACTAGTCGTTGTTGCACCGCTCTCACCTGATGCTGTCGTAGAATCGGTCTCAGATCGACCTGTATCTCTCGACAAGAACTTGATCCCGTCCGAATAGTCCTGTGGACGAGGACTCACGCCTTGACGGCTCCCTTCAATGCTTGAGCGATGACCTTTGTGTCGGTCATCGGCTGATTCTCATTTCTCAAATAGTGTTTTCACGCAGTCGGTGAGACTGACGTTGTTGAAGAGCCATTGGTTGCTATGTCGCCCAACATCACTGAATGCTGTCGACTGGGCTCGCTGCTTCTGTTTTGCCGTAGATACGTTCTGTGTGGAACGTGGCCTTGAGCCTTGTTCGCGTGTCGAATCGGTGGAGACACGCATGTCTTTCATCTCAATGTCCATGGAGCTGGAAGTGCTCGACCGACTGAGTGCGACCATCCGGTCTTTGCTCTTTTCTCCAAAGCTATGCTTGCTCTCGAAGGACGAGCGAATGCTGTTGTTCTTGCTGGATGGATTCATTCGTGTGGATAGTGATTAAAGAGGTCGGCTGATCGACAGTAGCTTCGTTTGGCGCTGTTCGTTCGGTGCTGGAAGATGCTCTGAGCATTATGGAGGGGAGACATCTAGATTTATGTTCAGCTCTGATGTTTCCGCCCTGCACCACATCTGCAGACGATGCCTTTACGCCGAGACTGTTGATGGTGCCGTGTGACCAAGGACCATGCGCTACTCAGACCCAATCCTCAGGTTCCATGCTTGCCATTGGCCGCGAATGCATGCTAAAGCAGGCACGGCGTCGAACGATATCGTGGACAGACGCGACAATCATCGGGAGCATGTACATCATAGCAGGCTTATGTAGACTGTCTCCACAAGATTTGTTGTGATTGGACCGCCTTACGATCTTTCGATCACACTAGGGCAATTGTCTGCCGAAGGATTTCTTGCAAACGATCTTTCATTGCTGCTGTTGCGCGGTTGTTGTCTTGGCGTACAGGCTTGTGATACATGCCAATTGGCTTCGTGCCAGCTATTACGTAGCGTTTGCGTTGAGTACATGTAGTTGCGGTTGTTGCTATTTCGACAGCTCGACCCCTGCATGCTCTCGTGCCGAACGCGAAATCCTCCGCCCTCTGGCTCGATAGCGCTTCGACATGTCGCCCTCTAGAAATACCATTACTTCGCACCAATAACGCCATCGTGCAATTTCCTCACCGGCGGCTTGATGCAACGCGAGCATCACCAAGTTCTATGGTGCTCACAGAACAATGCATCACGGGATGTGTTCTCGTACTCCCCCACCCCGCGAGGGCCTTGCGTTCACGAGACCTGATTCCTGAACGATATGGATCTGTTATGCAGCCAAGAAGTCGATATGGTCCTTGGCGGAAGCCGCGACTGCCGTCCAAGACATGTTCGTTCATACATGCATGTCCGACTTACTCGGACGATCTCCTGGGCACCTTTCTGCTACCGAGAAACGCCCGGATATCCCTCCACAGTCCCAGACTGACCTCCTTCAGCGCTCCAGTGCTCTCGACTACTGGGTAAATAACGCATATCACCATTGAAGTCCAGACCCAGATGAAACTCATTACCACCTATAACACGTCAGCAACGGTCAATATGTTCAGGACGGAGCACACTCACCCAGCCTTCAAAAAATGCTCGGCTGTAAACATAAGCAGTACCAAACAGTGTGAAAGGCACGAGAATGACAGCTATCAGGATAAAAATGGCGGTGGAGCCGATAGCAAGACGCTCGCCTCGTTTGACAGCGACCGGATCCATGGGCTCGATGTGCGACGACTCCAGGAAATCGACAAGATCATTGCCAGTAGCTGCCTTAGTAGAAGCTAAAGTCGGTTCGTGCAACACAGCCTGTTTCGTCTCTGGAGAGATCTTCTCGATATCAGCAGCGGTAGCTGGAGGTGTGATATCTCCTTCGGTCGTTACTGGATACGCGTTTGGCTCGGAGATACCCTGGATCTTGTTGCTACGCTCGATGTGTCGAGCATCCGTGCTTGTGTACTTCCAAGGAACTAAGAGCGTCAGAAGCACACACATGAGCCACCCGACACCAAAAGAAGTTATATTGCCAGCAACCGCATTCGTTGTGTCGCCAGTGCTCGCTATCGATATCTCACCGTTCCTCTTCCAGGTAGTAACGAACCAGGCAATAAGTCCACAGAGAAGGCCCAACCATGGCGAGGCGATCGCGGCGACAGTCGATGTACGATTCCAGATCAACACCGTTCCCACGGGAACAGCAGCTCCACCAACCATAATGGCAAGTATTGTCAGCAGCCAGGTCAGGTTAAGCCCAGCGGCATTCAGGCCAGAGCAAAAGGCTGCCAAGACCAGCGCGTACAGAACGATACCATAATGCGAGATCTTAACCAGCTTAGAAGATGGCGCGTCCGGTTTGACATACGTCTTGTACACATCGAAAGTAAGCAGCGAACTGACTGCAATCAGCTCCGCAGAAGTGCTCGATGTCACAGCCATGAAGAGCAGTATCAGCATCAGCACGGCTCCGCCTTGTCCCAAAAGCGCGATTGCTGTCGCAGGCGACGAAAGTCCGGCGTTGTTTTGTGCTACTGAGAGTGGGTTGGGATAAGTCGGAAATCTCGGATCACCGGTCAACGCTGCGCATCCTAAGCCCATAGCCGTGGCGAAGCCAAAAGGTATGCCATACCACGCGATTCCACCCAGTATATACGCTTTAACGCTCGTTTCTGGTCGCGACGCGATCGCTCTCTGCCAATACGCCTGATCCAGCCAGACGGTAGAAAATCCTGCAGCGAACAGATCGATGGCGAAGACAAGTCCGTCCACGGATCGAAAGGTCAGATAGGACCCGTCGGCTGCGTTCTTCTTGATCGGCATGTTCTCTGACGCCGTCACAAGCATGTCGTAGAACTTCGATGGCGAGCCAACCAGGTCGCTGGTGGCATACATGCTGAACCCGAAGACAAATATTGCAGTGAAGAGAACAGCTGTGTGGATGTAGTCCGCAATGAATGTTGATCGCAGCCCACCAGCGATGACATATGCTCCAACGACCAGAGGTATCAGAAAGCAAGAGGCATACACATTCATTCCCGTCAATGCAGCCACCACTTGGGAGCCGCCGAGAACGAGACATGCACCCACGAGCATGTTCGTAGCCAAGCCGAAGAAGAGGTAAGTGATATGGGCAATGCGTCCGTGTTTGGCAAGCAGTATCTCCGGGAAAGTGTGCGCCCCAGGTGCATTGGCCTTGATCTTGATTGCGATGAGGGTGAAGGACAGGATCTGGAGAGTGCCCATTGCTCCATACCACATTGGTCCACATACACCATATGAATATGCGAACGTTGAACTGGTTAGCAATGTCGCGCTCCAAGTCCATGCTAATAGTTCGGTTAGCCTTATAACAGACGAGTCCAGCTTGAGCGGCGCACATGATACTATGCCTGAGGCAATAAGGCCTGGCTTCACGCTACGAGAAGCAGTAGTGAACTCCTCTGCACGCTTGGTTGAGAATCTCGTCTTGTTTATACCATTAGCCAAATGCCATGATATGATGGAAGAGCTATACTCACGTAACGATTCTGTAACGACGTTATTCCCAACATGATAAGCGCAAAGATGCCTCCAATCCCAATCACTATGGCATAGCCAACTCCTGCTGGCAACACCTTCATCGCATCATTATCGGCCATGACTGCACGCCGTGGTAGCAGAACGCAAGATGAGGATGCTTGAGCGCTGTGAACGCAGCATCATAAGGAAATCAGCTATTACAGCGACGCATGTCACTGCTCGCCATGGATGGCTTGACAGGCGTCTTGCTGAGAGATAGCCAAGTGGTCTAGTAGGCTCGCTTCGTCGATCGGCGACTCGAGCATTCCTGTTGGCCAACGGCTAGTCGCATGCCGATATCTGCCTTCAGTAACGCTGTCGCACAAGATAGGCAGGTTCAAGGTTATGCGGCGGAGCGGCCATAGATAGGCGAGATTTGATGACTGGGCCGTGAGGGCTGGGATCTCCGTATAAAAACCACATTGATTTTTCGAACTGCCGAGTAGCTTCATGGTCCATGTCGATGTCAAATTGAGCCAGCTCCCTGTATAGAAAGATAGAGGCGCTGCTAAGAAGACCACGCGCAATACATCAACGCCACGCTAAATCGCTATCATTTTCGCCGCAACGTAGGTTGCGGCGGCGAACGTCTCAATCAAAATCCATCTTTGTCTCGAAAAAGCTCGTGATCGCGTCAACCATATCCTGCTTCTTAGCTCCAGCTTTGAGGCCTTTCGATTGCAGCCAGGTCTTCAGTTCTGGGTTCTTAAATTTGTGCACGCTGTCTTTCTCGTACGCTACACGCATCTGTACGTCAGTAATGCCTTCGTTCTCATCATCAATCTCTTCTTTCAGTTTCTTGACCTTTGGAACCGCTGAAGCTTGTGCGGTACGCTTCGAGGCTCCGTTTGCGGCAGGCTTGATACGGTCACCATTTGCAGTCTGCCACTTGCTGAAAGCTTCGTCCAAAACGCCTCCCCACTCGATCACGTAGCCACCAGCTCTTTTGTGAATCTGCTTCCAACGTGGCAGAGTCTTGTCTTCAGGTTGTTCAGGTAGATCCTCTTCAAGCGCAAGAGCTTGCAGAATTCGATAGAACCACTGTAGTGACGGGTTCGGATACTTTTGGGGATCGTAAGCCCCCTTGGGCAACTGTAGCTTTTCCTGCCAGACAGAAGGGTGTTAGCTATGCAAGGGTGCCATGCGGAGATTTTGTTCAGAATCGGGGCAGAGGCGTGCCACTAGAAAGTGCCTCAATGCTTGCGCGCCTGTCTGTGCTGCACGCTATGCCTTCCTTCCTTCAGTATACGTACCACAATGGTCCTCATGGCATCAATGACATGGTCTGGTGCCGTCACCAGATTCATTTCTGGTGGCTCCCGGATGTCATCTGCCCAAGGTAATGTCTTGAGCCATAATCCTGGTGGCATCTTCTGCTCGCCTTCTTCGCTACGCTCTTCCGTTCCTGGTATGACAGCGACCAATTTAGGCACAGCATTCCTACGAGGTATGTACCACGCAAGCCCCATCTTCTGATCTTTGAGCAGTTTCTGATGCAAGGCCGAGAATACACGGGTTGACCCTACCCAGCCATCTTCTGATGGATATATGAATGTGGACTTCTCAATGCTGGCCCAGATCGGCAGCAGTTTCATGTGCTTGAAGCCTATAATTCGCAGGACCGGATCACCGAAGCCCTTGATCTTCGCTAGTTCGTCATCGCTGAATGAAATCGTCTCGCCACCGAACTTATATGCTCTACGTGTCTCTACTTTCTCCACAGTACGGGCCGTCTCTTCTTCGATCAAAGTACTGCTACCAATAGCAATCTGTGCATTATCGCTGTCGGGTGGGAGGTAGACATATGTCGTCCGTTTCGGTTCCTGCCGCTTGATCAGGATGAAGCCTTTGATGCTGATCTTCAGACCAGGACCCAGTTCGAAGGGCACGCTGCTGAACAGCGCGCGGCGTGGAGCAGCGCGTGAGTTGACCGAGGAGATCAAGGCTTGCAGTAAGCTGATGCCATCTTTGGCAGTGGAGCTGGCAGCTTTGATGTCGTTTGTCAAAGGAGCTGGAGCATCTGGATCTGATGGTGTCAGAGAGTAGACGATGTCGTTGTAGAACTTGTTGCGATCAAACATATATCCACGATCTGGATGTGATATCGGGAAGAGCTCAATTGTCACACCCAAGTCGTACAGATCTTTCGCGCGTACTGCCGCACTGTTCCTCGCAACCCTGTCTGATGCGTGAGGATAGTCGTTGTCAGTGACCAAGAACAGTCGTCTCGACGAGAAGTTTGGTGCTTTGGTAGTGAAGATCTGGTTCGCGCAAAAGAGCACATTAGCCATACTAACCTCTTCGCTGCTCGCATGCAGCAGATCCGCGGCTTCTTCCTCGTCGTCAACCAGATTACGCAGCTGCTTTACGTCCGCCGCGGCTGGTACATCCAGGTCAGTAAGCAGATAGCAATGTGGATACTGCAGGCCAGATCGTCCAGAAGGCTCCTCGCCCTCTTGAAACTTGCTCCTTTCTGTTCCAAATAGCAGGATTCCCATCATGTCGTTCGGGTTGCTGATGATGCGCTGCTGCATCAAAGCATACGCGCATTTCAGCGCTGCTAAGGTAGGCGACAGAGTGGCGTCCGGGTCCTTGGTGTCGTGCTCGGATGGTGATGTGAGCATGCTCTTGCTGACGTCTATAGCGAAGAGGACTGCGTCTTTGACGGTCTTGTAGCCAGCCTCACCCAACTCCTCTTCCTCATCGTCATCCTCATCTGGAGTACGAGGGTACTTGGAGTCTTCTGCCATCCTGTATGCAAGCTCTGGCATTATCTTGTTGACAAGGAGCGCAGGTATCACGCGTTATGCTGTAAGCCGCGAGTGTCTGCTGGCGTATTTTACATGTTCGATTTTTGGTGTTGGAGAGGAACACGAAGTTGTTGATGTGGGCAGGCAACAGGACCTCTTTAGCGTGCCACGATTGCAGCACGCTGACACGTGATGAGCAGCGGTCCACATAAGCGTCATGCTAGCTCCGATCTTCATGCATCAAGCTCCATCACCATCGACGTATCACAAACCGGCTAATCGTCTTAAGAAACACGTTCGTTGTCGAATGCTGGTCGCTCTCTCAACTCATACAACAATCCACAATGAGCGCTCATCAGCCGCTCAAGACGCTCACGCGGCGGGCGACGGCATCGCAATGTCTCTCCCTCCAGCCCAAAGTGCATCATCACAAGCCGCGGATATGGCAGCAGGCGTCAAAACGATCAATGGCCTCAGCAGTGGGAGGCGTCATACCTCCAGTCACGCAGAAGTCACTCAGCAAGAATGGCCCGACAGCCATGGTGTTCATGAATATGGGAGGGCCATCGACCACAGATGAAGTGGGCGACTTCCTCTCCCGACTGTTCGCTGACGCCGATTTGATTCCACTCGGACCATTGCAGAACTACCTCGGACCCCTCATCAGCAGGAGGAGAACGCCCAAGATTAAGAAGCAGTATGCAAACATTGGCGGCGGCAGTCCCATCCGAAAGTGGAGCGAGTATCAAGCGGAAGAGATGTGCAAGATCCTCGACAAGACGAACCCAGAGAGTGCGCCCCACAAGCCTTATGTTGCTTTTCGATACGCAAATCCGTTAACAGAGGAGATGTACAAAAAGCTGTTCGAGGATGGCTTCGGAAAAGGAAGAGGAGGCAGAGCAGTCGCCTTTACGCAGTACCCTCAATACTCATGCAGTACGACGGGCAGTTCCCTGAACGAGCTTTGGAAATGGAGGCAACGCCTGGAGTCGCCAACACGAAACGCAGACGCTCCAGCAGAAGGCTCAATACAATGGAGTGTCATCGATCGCTGGCCGACACATCCTGGCCTAGTTGACGCATTCGCTGAAAACATCACCAAGACACTCGAAACCTACCCGGAGGACATTCGCGACTCGGTCGTCATTCTGTACAGTGCACATAGCTTGCCCATGAGTGTTGTGAACCGTGGCGATCCATACCCGTCTGAAGTGGCAGCAACGGTTTGGGCGGTCCAGCAAAAGTTAGGTCATCGCAATCCATATCGTCTGGTGTGGCAGTCTCAAGTTGGCCCTTCGGCATGGTTAGGTGCTCAGACGGCGGATACAGTACCAAACCTCATCAAGAAAGGTCAAAAGGATATTGTTCTGGTACCGATCGCCTTCACGTCTGATCACATCGAGACGCTGTTCGAAATTGACCAAGAAGTCATCCACGAGGCCGACCAGGCCGGCGCTGATGGACGAGTGCGCAGGGCTGAGTCGTTGAACGGCAGTCCGACATTCATTCAGGCACTTGCGGATCTCGCGAGCAGCCATCTGAAGTCTGGCGAGATCTGCAGTAGGCAGATGGGCCTCCGATGCCCAGGATGTACCAGTGAACGTTGCATGGAGCAAAAGCGTTTTTTCATGAGCGGCGGCAAGCAAGATAACGCTGCTGTCACGTTGTAATCATTATGTATGTGTATAATCTACTTCATGTACAAAGTGTCTAATGTCCACGGCATTTACGAGGGTGCAGGCATGTAGTCACTAGATCAAGCGCAGAAGCACATTCTGGGAAGGAGAAGACTCTTCATATTTGGCGTACCATTCACAGGCAGCACGCACAGTGGGGCTGACCGGGCGCACATTGTACTAACGGTCACGGACATCTTATAGCTGGAGCTCGCCCCACTTCTCTGCGTACACTTCAAGTCCATATCTACTGGTGGCAAACGACATCCGAAACATCAGAACTCGAAGCACTTATTCTCCCTGGCAACCTCGAACATGCTGAAGAAGCTTCTACGAAGCATCAAGGCCAAATCCCAGCTCCAACCACCAGAGTCATGCCAAAACGCTGCATTCGCCACCCCAGACTGCACCAACTTCTTCTCCCTCCCAGCTGAAATCCGCATCGACATCTACAGGCTCGTCGCCGCATCCACCAAACTCCGCCTCTCGGACCCTAGTTACAGACGGCTGGAACCAATCCCAAGCCTCCTCCTGACCTCCCGTCAATGCCGCGCCGAGTACACTCCAATCCTCCTCTCCCTCGCCCCAATAAGAGTCACAATCACAAACTTCTCCTTCAGGCGAGTCCTAAGCCTCACAGCCTCCCTCTACCACTCCGAGCTCAAATCCCTCCGCGCCAACAACGCCCTGACAATACTTTTCCGGTTTGACAAGTATGGAGACGAAGCATACGATAACCTCCGGCGGTGGTGTGAGGCGCGCGCGGCGAGCTTGGATCAGTTGCTGTGGAGGTATGAAGTGGATGCGGGTGTTGAGAGGAATGTTTTGAGATGGTATTGTAAGCGGGCTATGCTGCTAAGGGAGAGGGTTGGGGAGGAAAGTGTGGTTTTGTGGGAGATTAGGAGAGTTTGTGAAGTGCTGGAGTGGGATCTGTCGGGGATTTATGAGGAGCGTTGTTAGGAAATGGGGCGGAGATGGTGCTGGCGTAGAAGGGGGCTTCGCTGGGTATAGGGGCCGATGATGGGAGGAGGTTGAGGGGTCATGTTGTGTTGTGCACGGCTAGTATGGAAGTATTTTGGCCTGCGCGTAGATGATCTGAAAGATAGCGACGGGAAGTTCCATGACCAAGCGTGATGGCAGCGATTATCCTCCAACCCAGCGATAACGGCTCCCCTATCACTTTCACCAGACCTCAAAGCTCGAAAACCTCTTGTACTGCACGACGCAGTATCCATCACCATCCTGTAAAGTTCTATCCAGAACGACACAGGCGCGCTTGCCAAGAACCATCAAATGATTGAAGTGGTGCTCATGATTACCATACCACCAAGCACGGCCCTGGAGGACTTGCAACGCGATGAGGACATTGTAAGCCGCCATAAGCACCATATCCGAGAAGTCTCGGCGAGCAGCCACTCGTGAAAGTATTGTTGGCACCTGCTGTATGATCTGCGCGGCAACGTGGAATATGTGCGCTGTTAGGTGGATGCCGAGGAGGCGGAGGACGTACATGCATACGTATTGAAATATCTGCTGTGATGTAGAGACCGTATCGTGCGAGTCCAAGCAATCGATCGGAACGTAACTCGGGGGTAGGTCTCCTGTAAATTGAAGCTCAGACCACTGTGGTGCTGTCGTGGAGTTCACAAGTGTGTATGGACGGGAAGGAGAGGGAGGAACGTTGTGCGAAAACGCTGATGATCGAGCGCAAGAAGGGCATGGTCAGAGGACTACAAAGAAGTGTGAGGGCAGAACCAGATTGATTCACTGATGAAGAACTTATTTGGCAGCATGAGCGTCCTTGTCAAGAACAGTCAAATAGCACATGCGCGAAAGGCTGTTTTGCATTATCATGCTATGTAACGCTACTTCGGCCGAAGAAGAGGGTGCGCTTCAGTGTTGAGGACATACTCGTCTAAGCTGATCACGTCCGGCTCGCTGAAGATTAGGTAGAAGTATTTCAGCGTTTCGGCAGTCCAGAATGACTCCATGTTGTCGAGAAGCTCGCGCTCGCCTTCAGACTGAGTTACATCCTTCAGGGCAGCGTATGCAATCGATGTTCTAGTCGCATTGTTGATAGACTCGAACATCTGCCAAGCCTTGTCCTGGAAATGGCTATCACCAGTAATGCGATAGAGCACGAAAAGAGACTCGATGGCTTCCGGTCGCAGAATGTACCGAGCGTCATTGATCTGTACGAAGCCCGGCGGCAGCTTGTTGTTCTTGATGACATGTAAAGCTTCGTCTGAGTACTCATGTGGTATGAAGCCTTTGTTGCTCTTCTCAACGACAGTCTTATGCCACAGATCGTCGTCCCAGGTGCAATCCGCGAAATTGTCTTCTGTACAAGGTAGAAAAGAACTGATCTCCGCCATGATTCCGCTCGGCATGCTGTCGTAGGCAAAAATGCAGCCGTCGGCCAGCTCCCGAGCTGTCTCAAGCTCCTGAGCTTGGTCAAAGATTTTAGCGGCCAATGCAACCATCCCTCCAGCAAAGCATCCGAGATGCTCACCCAGTGGCTCCAGTTTGATGTTCCTCGCGGAGTAGCGCCTAACAGTCCCCGGAATCAGCACCTTCTGGTTGTCTGGCGTTAATGGACGGAAGAAGAGACGTTCTTTGGCTTTTGGTAAAGCCGTGAGGTACATGTTACGATACTGATCGCTCTGCCCACCCAGCATCAGATGTTGTTTCGGTAAGTACTCGTACAGTGAGTCTGCCATGCCGCCCATGGTGAAGGTTGTGTCCTTTGTGAAATCGCCAGTCTTAGCGTTGACAAATGTCGGCCACAGTCCCGGAATCTTGGTGTGATTCTGCTGTTCTTCGAACACATTCGTGATCCGAGCTATCGCATCGTACCAGCGAGCATCATGGGTGATCTGAGCCAACCTCGTAAACTCCAAAGTCAATGATCCGACTTCAGCAACTAGAGATTGACTTTTCGCTTCTTGATCTTTACCAAGTGCTGCCCGCTGCCAGTCCCACCTGGTGACTGGCATTCGATTTGGAGTGTCCCAGGCATGGTAGATCATTTCGGCCAGCTCAGTAGCTCTCTGCAGTAAGATCGGATGCCGATGGCCACTGACATCGTACGCACTAAGCAAGCCACCAAGATATCTTATCGTCGTCTCGAAGATATTTATCTCCCGTAGCGTAGCAGTCGTGAACTCAATTTTCTTCAAGCCAGAAATCGCTCTTTTGAAATCATCATGCATGCCCATGATCCAAAGAGTGTCAAGGGTATCGACAAGTGTTGCACCCCAACCACCGAACGGGTTTCTCGACTCCCCAGTCAGTGGAGAGACCTCATCCTGTAACCAAGCATTCCTTCTGTACCCTTCCCACGAGTGCCGAAATGCTGCCTCTACCGCGCTCAACCGTCGCTTCCGCTCAGTTGCATGCTGCAAGCTCTCTGGCGCAAACTCATGTTGCACTCGTGGGATGGCTACTGCCGCTCCAGTGGGCAAAGGAATGTAGGTTTCAACAGGGTGTTTCTCAGGCACGTTTCGCCATTTGAACTTGGGCTTCAGGAAGCCAGGATGTAGAACCCGATCGATGGGCCGCGGCGGGCGTCGGCTGTTGAAGTGGTGTACGGGCTCAAGTAGAGTGGTGAAGACGATTATAGCGAACGCAATGGCGAGGATGATGCTCCATCGCCGTAAAGGTTGGAGCATAGCAGCGCAAAACGCGCGGTATTGGAACTTTAAGCAGCGAAGGAGTGGCTCATTGCTTGGCAACGAAGAGGGCAGACTGATGGAAGAAAGACAACAGAAGCTGGGGTGGACTCACAGGTCGATATGCCGTTGGAAGGAGCTCCTTCGAGGCGCATTATTCCAGGTCGTGCATGTTTTGGCTCGGAAGCCCCTGACGTCGCCTCCATGTGCACGCGCTGGCACTCAATCTGCAGGGGTCGTCGTTTCAGTGCCAGGTTGTTCGCTGTGTCGTCCCCGGTGAGCATCTCCACAATCCTTTTGCTGCGCTCATGGTGGTGTATGACGGGCGTTGTATGTATTGTTGTGCCTGGGCGACGACCTACGCAGGTGTAGCATGGAGAGACGAAGGGTGGCTTGTAAGATGACGCGCAGCATTACCGCCGCGCTGGCGAGGGGCGGCTACACTAAATCTGCAAGCTCCCGCTAGCGTCCCCGAACCCGAGCTGTTCCTGGAACTTCGATTTTGGGACCACAAGTTGACTGCAGTACACGAACGACGACTGACCAACATTGAACATCAATAATGAGCTGAGACGCGGGCCTCCAAGGGCCACCACACACTCCACCATGGCAGAGATGTACCCAACTATACCGCAATGTGCTGTGGTTGCGACTGCCTTCAAAGTCCTCCTTTGGCCAGCATACAGATCGACGGATTTCGAGGTTCATCGAAACTGGCTGGCTCTTACGCATTCACTGCCATTAAAGCAGTGGTACTTCGAGGACACATCCGAATGGACGCTCGACTACCCGCCGTTCTTTGCCTACTTCGAGTGGACTATGTCCCAGGCCGCCAAGTTCCTCGATAGCAAAATGCTTTCCACTTCTGCATTGGACTACGCCAGCTGGCAGACCATCTTCTTTCAGCGCGCAACTGTAATTGTGACGGAGCTCGTGTTGATATATGCACTGATGCTGTATGCTTGTACACCGCCCGTTACTGTGATGTGCACCCGCTGACGCCAATAGTTTCACCAACTCATCACCCATTGGCACAAAAAGGCAGTCTCATGCTGCAGCACTATCAATCCTGCTTTCTCCTGGATTGCTCATCATCGATCACATACACTTTCAGTATAACGGTTTCCTGTATGGCGTCCTTATCCTGTCAATCGTGTGCGCACGAAGCCAGAAGAACGGTCTGCTGCTCAGCGGCATCCTGTTCGCTGCACTTCTGTGCTTGAAGCACATCTACCTCTATTTGGCACCAGCGTACTTCGTCTTTCTGCTGCGCAGATACTGCCTGGGGTCAAAGTCGATCTTTTCCCTCCAGCTCTTCAACATCATCAAGCTCGGCATTAGTCTGGCAATCGTGTTTGGCTTGGCATTTGGTCCATTCATCTACTTGGGGCAAATTGAGCAGGTTGTCGAGCGTCTTTTCCCATTCAGCAGAGGACTATGTCACGCGTACTGGGCGCCAAATATGTGGGCAATGTACTCATTCACTGATCGAGTACTGATCTATCGTAAGTGCAATGGAGGTCCACCTGACGCAATGAGAGAAATCTGACGAAGCATAGTGGCGCCTTATTTGAAGCTGCCGGTCAACAGAGAAGCTGTGCACAGTGTCACTCGCGGCTTAGTCGGAGACACATCCTTTGCGGTTCTACCCACCATTCCATCCCAGATGACCTTCGTCTTGACTTTGGCTGCTCAGCTGGTAAGGATCGCTCACGAACTACTCTTGTGGATGTGGCACTAATGTATCAATAGCCGGCGCTGGTCAAGCTCTTCTTCACACCGACCTGGGATAACTTCGTGGCAGCGATCACTCTCTGCGCATATGCCTCTTTCTTGTTCGGGTGGCACGTTCACGAGAAAGCAATCCTGCTGGTCATCATACCTTTCAGCCTTCTGGCGCTGAAAGACCGACGATATCTCGGCGCTTTCCGGCCACTTGCTGTTGCTGGTCATGTGAGCCTGTTTCCACTTCTCTTCACGGCTATGGAGTTCCCAGTCAAGGTAGTTTACACCATCCTGTGGCTGGTCACATTCTTGCTTGCATTTGATCAGCTTGCTCCCGCGTAAGTCTGCGAAGTCCTCAAGCTATTCCAGAATCGATTGCTGACATCGATGTAGATCGGAAAAGCCGCGCATTTTTCTGTTTGATCGTTTGGCTCTGCTTTACATCGTCTTTGCGATACCCCTGATAGCGTACTGCGCAATGTTCCACGAGCCTCTATTCGGCAAGCAGTATGAGTTCTTGCCTCTGATGTTCATCAGCTCCTATTCTGCCATGGGAGTAGTGGGTAGCTGGATTGGGTTCTTGGTCGTCTTTTTCACATCGTAGACATTAGCATAAATCCCAATACTGGTCGCATAGTTGCAACGTCCCCAGCGATATCGGCTTGCGAGCGACTCAGATATCACGCCGATACAGAGTATTTTCCGATTAGCTGGCGCAAATGGAGAACCCATACCGCACAAAACATCACCACGCTGTGCTGGAGGATCTGAACATTCGAGGGAAAACTGGGCATTTCCTAATCTATACCATTGCCATGCTGCAGTCGATACGATTTGAAGTTGAGAGGTATTGCCATGCGTTGTGCAGCGCTGCATGCAGGCAGCTGTGCCTTGATGCGGTACAAATTTGCGCAGAAGGGCTGGAGGATAACAGAAAGGTACGGGCTGGCGTCGTCGTGATGCGAGAAGGGCGTGGGCAATTCGATGTGTGCCACAATCGGTTTGCTTGACATGCAGCACGAGGCTTGGGCTTTGGAGTTCCTACTATGGGCCACAAGATTGTGCTTACGGCGGTGTCATGAATTAGTTCCAACAGGTGGTGTATAATGGCATGTCTTGACACCGAGGAGGTGTCATACCGGGCCTTCATGGTGTGCCATCACGATGCGAGAGCCAGAGTTGACTATTGTTGGCCTTGCGGAGGGCCAAAGAGAAACAGTGACGCTCCGACACCACTGCCGAGAGGGAGAGAGATGTGGGAACGACGATGTTTCGATCGGGTATCGTGCTGTAACGTGTCAGATGGCGCCACCCGCCTTCCAATAGCATTGCGGTGTGGCTGGGCGAGTTCTGCTCGCTCGAACGAGTACAAACACGTGTATGGTAGGTGGCTGTGGGAGAAAGCAGTAGGCAAGACATTAGAAGAAGGAGTGTCGAGCAGCCGTCGAGGGACACAGCGGGATGCGGGCCTTGCGATTTGGATTGGCGCTAGCTTCGAGCCCGGCCGTGTCAAACCTACGCCTCTGGCAGCTCAGACAGCCCAGCGAGACGTCTACCTTGAGTGCGTCCCCACACATCATGGCCCTATTCTTCCTCTTTTCTTTGCCCTCCTCCGTCCCGTCCTCCACGACCACCCTTGCCCTCGCGCAACGCCATCCATCTCCGCGCGGTCCACACGTTGTTGGGCCAGCCCCTCGATCCTCGACACGATCAACGACTCCGTTATTGCACGCGTCCATCTCGTGCCTTCTGCCACCTCTTGACCCCGGCTGATCTTTGGATCACCACGCGCGACCGCCTCCAACCACCAATACGTCACCATATTGGTCGCGAACGTTCACCAGTCCCCTCTGCCATCATCAGACCCTCGATATCAGCCATATCAATCTCCACGACGACTGCCACACGCATCCGCCATATACGACGAGGTTCTGTGAGACCCAGCTGCTCGCTGGGCTCTCGTAACAATGGTGCGCAAGCTTGAACAAGACATAGAGCACGTGGCCAACAACGAGTCGCAGGTTCTGCTTAAGAGAAAGCCGGTGCATCTGCTACCGCCGCCCACAAATCTCCCTGACAATGCAGAGGTATGGGCTACACTTCATTGGCCCTACCAGAGCCCCGTCTGATACTTGAGATGCAGGTCTACGTAATGCGAGGCACCAATGAGGTGTTCACGGACTATGAGAAGTACCTCAAGCGGTATGTTCTCAAATTCTTAGAGTGCACAGCTTGGATGGCTAATGTGGCACAGCTTCGATTGGCTCAACCAAGTACGCGTTCAACCAACCCCTCTAACCAGAGACAGCCACTGACAGTATGCAGAAAAAGTTCGTTGACGCTGTCAATGGCAAATCAGGCCTAACATATTGGGACGCGTTGGCATCGGAGGTATGACATCACATGGGGTTTAAATTTATATTCTCATACTCACTCATGGCAGACCAAGAGCTCTGCGTCGATAGAGAATGTCTTCCCGGATCCTCTGCGCGATCCAATCCTGCGAAAGGTACAGTTCTCGACTACGGGACGCATGGACGAGCTTGTCAACATCATGTACGACGAGTTCAAGCACGATTTCTTTCCTGGCGAAGAAGTGATCGTCCAGCTTGGCGATGGCGAGCCACAGCAGTTCACAGGAGTCATCCGCGAGAAGGCCAAGTTTCCAATGATCCGGGGCGCCGATGGCTCGATACAGCGCGCACCCTTCTCGCGATATTTCGTCAGGCTGAACAACTCCCAGGCCGAGGAAGCACTACTCGATGACAAGCACCTTCGCCGCGATAGGAAAGTGTTCACCAAGCAAAACCTGCGCGCCTTCTTGAAGAACTCTTTGCAGCGCGAGGCCTGGACTGGCGCTCCCTGGTTGGTCAAGGAGAACCTGGCCATTCAGTACAGACTCCCCATGGAAATTCCGGCACATCTTCTCCAGGATGCGAGACTACTGCAGAGTAAGCAGCAAATATTCCAGCAGCAGCAGCAGCAACGCGCACCCAAGAACAAGAAGAAAAACATGACCAACGAGGAATTCCGGCGACTGCAAAACGAAGAGATGCAAATGCTTCAAATGCAGCAGCTGCAACAACATCCTGGTGCCCCATCACAGCCGCCGCTCAACTATCAACGTCAACAGGCAGTTGCACTGAGAGACACGCGACCGGTGCACGTACCTATCAAATATCCGATTGAGGATCTCGACCTACCACCTAAACGAAACGGTGTGACTCGACCCGAGCTGAAGTTCTTCACAGAGGAAATGGCGCAGTACATCACGAAGGGTCGCCAGACGCCCCCCACAGACGTTGAGATTGAGTCTATGGGCATGCTGCTCGAGGTCTGGAATACCCTCAACGTACAATGCGAGGTTTTTGTGATCGATAGCTTCACGTTTGATGACTTCGTTGACGCCATGCGGTACCAGTCAACCGAGGTCCCGTGTGAGCTATTCGAGGAAGTCCATTGCGCCGTCCTGAAACACTTTACAGACGACAAGGGCAAGATTCAAGTCAAAGGACTACCTAAGAAGATCGAAGATATCCCCATGGACGATTCCGAAGTCCAAGATGACAGCGGAGCATCCACGCCTATACCTGACGCCCCAGCGCGATCAACTCGTAGCCGACTTAGCCACATGGAGAACGCTGCAGATCTCGAAGTTGCAATAGATTTGCCAAATCGTGCGGCAGAAATGCTGGGAGAACGCGGATGGGTTGAGCGGTGCGCGTCTCGGGATTTTGCTGGTGGCGGTTGGCAAGTCATCGTCGTGGGAATCATACATCAGCTATCAGCATCGCCTTCTGTCAAGACGAAGTGCGAGAAGATCCTAGCACACCTCGCACCCATGGATGAGGAACCCACCGCGGAGACTGCTCGAGTCCAGTATGCCACGATGGACCTCAACTTAAGGATCGCTGCATTGCAGATGCTCACAATATTGACTATCCAAACGGACGCGGTCAAGGATTTCCTTGAAACATGCATGGAGGACATGACCGATGTCCGAAAGCGCAAGACCGAGCATCAGCGGGAGAAGAAATTGGCTACGGAGGAGCTACAAATCAAGGATCGAGAACGTAAGATTCTGCTGCCCGACAACATGCCTCCTTCGCCGAAACTCGAGAGTGTCGAGCCGGAAGTAGTAGAAGACACCATCGGATCGATAGGGCACGGCAGCTCCGATGTCGAGGATGATGATGCGCCCACGACTGGCCGCTCGTTGCGCCGTAACAACGACCGCAAACGCAAGCGAGACGAAGACGACGCGAGACGCAAGAAGGAAGACTTGAAGAAGGCCGAGGCTGCAAAAGCACAAAACAAGCAGTCAAAGGAATTCAAGAAACTTTGCAACGAGATTGACAAGCTGCGCGAGCAAATCAAGAAGCTGGAAGATGAAATTGCCGATTGTGACGGGGATCTGCGTGAGGCTAACGTCCAACGTACGAAGGTCCTCGGCAAGGATCGCTTCTGCAACCGCTACTACTGGTTTGAGCGAAATGGCCAACCTTTTGGCGGCTTGCCATCTTCAAGTACTGCTGGCTACGGCTACGCCAATGGCAGAATATGGGTACAGGGTCCCGATCCTATGGAGCGGGAGGGATTCATCGAGCGCACCAAGGAGGAGCAGGCTCATTACCAGCAACTATACCATATGACAGTGCCCCAGCGCCGTCAACAAGAAGAAGGGGCAACCATACTCGACAATGCGCGGGAATGGGGTTTCTATGACGATCCGCATCGGCTTGACAACCTCATTGGCTGGCTCGACGAGCGTGGTGAACGTGAGAAGAAGCTGCGCAAGGAACTATGCGAATGGAGGGAGAAGATCGCGCACTACATGGACGCGCACAAGAAGTTTAAGCACGAAGAAGCTGTTAAAAAGATCGACGTGGAGGAAGAGCAGTCGACCAGAATCAGCACTCGCCACAAAGTACAGGAGGATCAGACCGCTACCAAAGAGCGTTGTCTCAAGTGGACCAACACTATGGCAGTCGCCGAGATCGGACACATCCACTCACAACCTCTGCCAGCGAAGAAGGAGAAAGCGAAGCCTGCGCCGCGTGAAGTTAGGGGTGTGGCTATGCCAGTGACTCGCAGCAAGCCCACTACTCGGCAAGGCGATAGGTACGACTTCAGCAAGCATTAGCATTCCTACCGAGTGTTGCGGTTTTCCAGAGAGCATGACTTATGATGGTGGCATTAGCTTGGCGTTTGCGGAAAGGTCGGTGGTGGTAGAGGGAGTTGGCAAAATGGCTTATTGCATAGCGGCGGCGTTTGCTGAACCAGGCGAGACCGCCTTGCTATTGTGTTGCACTGTGTTCACAAAGGTTCAGGCCATGCAGATGGCTATTGTCTGCTATAACTGTGTAGTCTAGAGGCTTGTGAGGCTGATCTCTCCCCACTCTTGCGACTGTGTGTCTAACGATGTGCATCGGTAATTTCACCGCCTTGTAGATCTATTCGTGATCTCGGCAGACCCAAGCAAAACTGCCAGATAGAAGAGTGTTGCGGGGTCAGCCTCCGAGCCACTACTATACGTACTGTTCATGTCGCCTTCCTCGAAGTTGAACTGTCTATACAGCAGAAACGATCATCTTCACATACTCGAAACCAACCATTGGCTTCAGGTTCCGAGGAGTCCACTCTCGTTGGAATACTGACTGACTGAGCTTTCGTGCTTCTTCCGCTCTATCGGTCTCTATCCAATGCTCCACTTTCCTCTCGGTCGCTCCAATAACTAGTAGAACATAAGACTGTTCCAATCTAAAGCAGCTGTGTCCTAGTCTAGTGAGTGTTCTTCTATAACGGCATGAGATTCTCAATAGCCCTAGTAAGATCTAGCTTCTGCAAAATCTCCTTGTAAACAAAGATACGGCTCTGCCCCTAATGGACCACCAGTCCCTATTCCCATGACACACGGACACACACACACACACTCCGTCTTCAATTGCTCGGCCTCTCTTCACGACCTTATGACCCTGACCTTCTGCTTGATCTGCTTCCTACACACAGGACAATTAGCAGCCCTCCTTGGCCGCGTGCGATCGTGCGCCATCGTGGGACTGTGCTGATCGCTACACCACCGACACATCGTCAAGTGGCCGCACGGCAGTGTACAGATCTCAGCCTTCTGACTGTAGCAGATACGGCAGTCCAAGAGCACAGTCATCTGCTCGTCTGTCATAGGCTCCTCCGGTCGACCAGAGTCCTTCGCATCAAGTCCTACTGTCTCATCGTTCGAAGCCCCTTCGTCGTCGGACTCTTCGTCATCCATGAAGTCGTCAAGGCTCAGAGCACGGTGGAGTCCAATATGTCGCAGCCGGCGGGCGCTCATGGGCATACCGGGTACGACCTCGGCTCTGGAGGCAGTGAAGCCGTTGTCTTGCAGTCGTTGGTAGGCGGCGCGCGTCTCTGCATCGCGATTCGCTAGCCGCTCGAAAAGTGCAGCGGGATCCGATGCCATGGCAGCTCTGCCTGCCGCGACCGCTGTTATGCTCGTCATCGTGGCCTGGCGTTGCGCATCTAGCTCTGCTCGGGAGAAATTGCCCTGTCGAGCAGCATCGCGCCGTTCTTGCTCGAGCCTTGCTCGTGATGCAGTTTGTTCTTCGTGAAGACGCCGTTGTTGCATCTGCCTGGCCTGCTCCAGCGTGGTATTGCGTTGCAGCATGTGACTGAGGATTTCACGGTCATGGCTGTTACGCTCACCCCTCTGCAGCCTGTAAAGCATGGCCAATTGCTCTGGTCCCGTAATGCCAGATTGTCGTCTGATCGACGAGCTCGTCTGAAAAGCTTCGGCCATCATTTCCACATCATGCATAACAACCTGTCCTGCTGTCGCCATCTCCAAAGCGTCTGGCGTAAAGGTGACCTCTTCTCCCCGTTCTCGTCGGCGTCGATTCCTCTCCGTTGGCAGACGGGTGCCCCATATGATGCTTGCCTCCTGCATTATCGCGGCAATTGTCTCACGATCTGCCCAGTCAAGACTATTGTCTTCGACACTACGGAGTAGTCGATTCACATGACTCGCGGCAGAGGGGGAGAGAAACATACGTCGCAAGGACTCATCCTCTGTCAGAGCCTTGAGTACGAAGACAGCGTCCAGTCCCCGATCGTTACTTGCGACGGGATCTTCATCAAGTTGTCGGCCAGGTGGACCTCCAACGTATTCCGGGAGATTTGGGACCGTCTCAGGAGTGGCCGCAGCACGTGCTTGAGTAATGCCATCGAGCATGTTGTTAGGTAAATTCTCGTTACTGGCGAGCTGCCCTTGACGGTCCGGGTTCTGCACATCGTCTGCTGCGCGACTTTCACGTCTTTGATTTGCATGTTCGTCCATCATTCTATGGTATTCCTCTACGGCGTCTTGGTCAGTGGTCTGTTCGCTGCGATCCTGTCGAGCTTGGGAACGCTCGGTTCCCGGTAGCGCCTCTTGTTGGAATCTTGGCGGGATGGTACTTCCTGGATGCGCATGTAATTCGGCCACTGGCGGGTGTGGTACCCCCCATACGTCGCGGTCGAGGCGCTGTAGATCGGCCAGCCTCGCGGATAAATCACTGATGCGAGAGCTCTCCTCGTCTGCAAGCACTTGACGCAGGGTCCGCTCTTCCCTTCGCACATCCTCAGCAACACGAAAGCGTTCCCAAGCACGTGTGAACATTCCACCTATAGGGGACTCGTAGCTCTCACCTTGAG
Organism: Exutisphaerella laricina CBS 326.52; assembly: GCA_000504385.2. NCBI lineage: Eukaryota > Fungi > Ascomycota > Dothideomycetes > Mycosphaerellales > Mycosphaerellaceae > Exutisphaerella > Exutisphaerella laricina. The sequence goes on from KZ106732.1 coordinate 42,141, forward strand.
CAGCCATTTCTTCTCTGGTACCAAACAGTCTCATGTAGTTCTCAGCACTACGCTGCTCATGCTGCAGCTGCCGTAGGCGGGCTTGAGATGTTCGGAACTCCTGATCCGCAGCATCGAGTTCAGATGCTGCTTGCTCGCGGTTTCGCTGAGCGTCATTGAGATCTTGCCTTGCTTGATCTACACGCAGCTGCATCCCAGCTGGTGTTTGGTCACGCCGAGTGGCCGCGACATTATCGGAGAGCGCGTTCACAGAATTGATGGCCCGTTGTGCTTCGGCGGAACTCGGCACGTCTCCGATAGTGTCGAGCGTATGGCCCAGCTGTGTCAAACGGAATGAGGCTTCTCTATGGTCTGGTACATGCTCTCCAAGATCCCGCAGGCCTGAAATCACACGTTCAATACCGTTCCTCATCCGATGTAGCTCCCGACGAAGTGCAGCGATGCGTCGTGCCTGGTATTCACGGTTGCGTGAGGCAACAGGAAGCATTACCTGAGCTTGGGCATTAGCTCGATCGGCGTCAGAGCTGAGACGGGACTGCATGGATGGCCGGTCGTTGGCCGGTCGTTGCTGCCCTTGATCCTCCTCTACTGTCGCGGCTTGGAACAATTGGTCCAGTGTCTCGTCCAGACTCGGTCCTGTCGTAGCTGGCTGTTGCAGGGCGACGTCATGCTGCTGCCGTGCCATTTCCCGCTCCCTCTCCTCCATCTCACTTCGCTCCCTTCCTGTTCGGAGCTCGTCCAGTGTCCTAGGCAGGATTCCTGGGGACACATCTCGGAAGTCTTCACCCAGGACTGCTACTCTTTCTTCGCTGCCATTTTCATGTTTGACGACTCTGTAACCTTGGTGGAACTCATACCATGTACTTAGGAACGAGCTCTGGTCTGGAACTTGCGGGATTCTCGTTTGGCCAGGCCTCAGGCCTGATGCATTCACCCGATTCTCCCAGAATTCTTTACAGAACCAGCAGTATCTTTGCCATCGCGTGCCTCTTGGCACGAAGCCAATCCCATCGATGTACGTGCTATAGGAGGCAGCATGAGGTCTATTGTCGTAGCAAGCACAGCATTCCCCAATGCTAGAAAGACGGCACGATGTCGGCAGTTTATGCTCACAATAGTGATCTAATCGAGGCTGCCCAGCAGTAAGCGTGCCCATTGTGCAGATGTGCCATGTGATGTGGTGATTGATGTTTGGAGCCAAGTCTTGAGGTCCAAGGGTCACGTGTGGCGGCTCGACGCGGAGGGGCCTCACTGCCTCAGGCATTTGCGGACGCACAGACCAGCTCCAACGCGCCAGCAACGCGAGACGCGTCTTTGTCCAACTATGTGTATTCTTGGTATAGGACCACAACCTCTCCACAGTCCCTCCGCAACGGTCCAACCCAGCGACGATCCATCATCGCGAGAGTCTGCGATGTACATCAAGCAGATCATCATCCAAGGCTTCAAGTCGTACAAGGACCAAACCGTCATCGAGACCTTCTCGCCCAAACACAATGTCATCGTCGGGCGCAATGGCTCCGGCAAGAGCAACTTCTTCGCCGCCGTGCGCTTCGTGCTCAGCGACAAATACACGCAGCTCAGCCACGAGGACAGGCAGGGCTTGCTGCACGAAGGCGCTGGCTCCGCCGTCATGAGTGCATACGTCGAGCTCATCATCGACAACGCCGACGAGCGCATCCCCACCAACACCGCCGAGGTCGTCCTGCGCCGCACGATCGGCCAGAAGAAGGACGAGTACAGCCTGAACCGCAAGAATGTCACCAAGAACGAGGTGCTCAACATCCTCGAGAGCGCCGGCTTCAGTCGCAGCAATCCGTACTACATCGTGCCGCAGGGCAGAGTGACAGCCATCACCAACATGAAGGACAACGAGCGGTTGAACATGCTCAAGACTGTGGCGGGCACAGAAGTCTACGAGAGCCGACGAGCAGAGTCGCATAAGATCATGCAGGACACCGAGTTGAAGCGCAACAAGATCGACGACCTGCTGAACCATATCCACGGCCGCCTGAGCGAGCTCGAAGAGGAGAAGGAGGAGTTGCGTGCGTTCCAGGAAAGAGAGCGTGAGCGAAAGTGTCTGGAGTACAGCATCCACAAGAAGGACGAGGAGTCCATAACGGAGCAGCTGGACAGAATTGTAGAGTCCGTCGGAGGTCGTTCGGGCCAGAACGACGACAACCGTGAGGCGCTGCGAGATGCAGAAACGCATTTGGAGACGATTGACGCCCAGATTACTGCCTTGCAGCAGCAGATCAAGCTGTCAACCCAGGAGCAAGCACAATACAAGGAAGAGCGCACAGATGCAGCGAAAGCTAAGGCCAAGGCAGAGTCGGACCTCCAAGCTGCACAGGATACTCAGAGCACAGCTCAGCAAGCCCTGGCGCAAAATGCCAGCGACCTCAAGACCGTCCAAGAGCAAATCAAGCAGCACGAAGCCGACTTGGCTCGACTGCTGCCGGAGTACAATGCAAAGCGCGAAAAGGAGCGTGCTGCAAAGCAAGAAATGCAGGACGCTCAAGCGTCCGTTCAACGTCTGTATGCTAAGCAGGGGCGGCACAACCAGTTCCGCACCAAGAAAGAGCGTGACATCTGGTTGCAACAGCAAATCGCCGAGACTAATCAGTCTCTTGCCAAGCGCAAAGCTGTTGCCATGCAGATCGCTGAGGACACCACCGACCTTGAGGCTCGGATCGACCGACTGGAGACTGAGATTGCCGAGCTGCGAGGGCGGCTGGACAACCGTGGTGGGGATCAGCAGAACATCGCTGCTGAGGTGCAACATGCCAGAGACGAGCGAGAGCGGCTCATCGACCAACGCAAAGAACTCTGGCGAGAGGAGGCGAAGCTTGATTCAGTGATCGAGAACGCGAGGCGGCAGCTCGACTCAGCTCAAGGCTCTCTCAGCCATATGATGGATCATAACACGTCCCGCGGACTGGCGGCCGTACGACGCATTGTCCGCGAAGAAGGCATAGACGGTGCGCATGGTGCACTCGGCGAGCTGTTCAAGTGCCAAAGTCAGTACAAAACTGCCGCCGAAGTCACAGCCGGTGCATCGCTATTTCACTATGTCGTGGGCGATGACGAGATCGCAACGCGGCTTATCGAGCGCATGAAGAAGGACAAACTGGGAAGGATCACGTTTGTGCCACTGAATCGCATCCACAACCGACACACAGAGCTACCAAAAGCCAGTGATGCAGTGCCACTGCTTTCAAGGCTCAAGTATGAGGTCAAATTCGAGCCTGCCATGCAGCAAGTCTTTGGCAAGACTATTGTCTGCCCAAATATCCAAGTCGCTTCACAGTACGCTCGTAGCCACTCCCTGAGTGCCATTACTCCCCAGGGTGATCGGTCTGACAAGAAGGGTGCATTAACTGGTGGTTACTACGATGAGAAGAGGTCTCGACTTGACGGCATGGCAAAGCTCATGGCTGCCAGAGACGAATTTGAGCGTGTTGAAGGCCGCAAAGTTGAAATCAGGAATGAATTGCAACAGGTTGACCAAAAGGTCACAAAAGCAATGAGCGTCCTGCGGAAAGCCGAGCAGAAGCTAGCGCAGCTTGAGGGTGGTTATGGTCCGCTGCGAGACGAGATGAGAGCAAAGGAGCGCGAGTTGGCAGAATCTCGCGATTTGCTTGACAAGAAACAGCGTCAGAAGGAGAACATTGACGCGGTGCTGAACGACTTCAACAATCAGCTAGCTGGCTACCAGTCTGAGCTGCAAGCCGACTTTAAGAAAGCGCTTAGCACTCAGGAGGAGCGCCAGCTGGATGATCTTAATGCCCAACTGCCAGAGCTGAGGAAGGCGCATGCTGAGCTGAGTAGCGAGCTGGCAGACCTCGATGGCCGTAAGCGCAATCTTGAAGACATCCTGAATGTCAACCTGCGTCCACGCTTGGAACAGCTTCAGTCACTCGACCTCGATTCATCTGTGATTGGCGACGGCAGCACGACAGCTAGACTCAAAGAACTCAAGGCGGATGCAAGGCGTGCGACCAAGGTCTTAGAAAGCATCGAGAGCAAGCTGCAAGAGATCGAAGAGTCCATCGAGGAGCAACAGGAAGAGTTGCGCAACCTTGAGGGGACCCGCGAGGCCAGATCGGCTGAGCTCGAGAAGCTCGAGCAGGCCATCAGAAATCATCAGAAGAACGTGGAAAAGAATGCCTCCCGCCGTGCGCAATACACTATGCGCTTGACTGAAGTGCAAGCTCAGATCAATAGCCTTGGTGTTCTGCCTGAAGCCGCCTTCACCACGAAGTATTCGAGCATGAGCACGAACACGGCCACGCAGCGCCTGCACAAAGTACAAGAATCTCTCAAGAAATACGGCCACGTCAACAAGAAAGCCTTTGAGCAGTTCAAGCAATTCGAGATCCAACGGACCGAGCTCAACAACCGCCGCAAAGAGCTCGATGCCAGCGACGCCAGCATCCGCGAGCTCATCGATGTTCTCGATCAGCGCAAGGACGAAGCCATCGTTCGTACCTTCAAGCAAGTCAGCAAAGAATTCTCTCAAGTGTTCGAAAAACTCGTTCCCGCCGGCAAGGGTCGCCTCATCATCCAGCGCCGCACCGACAAGCAGGCCCGCAACGACGACGACGACGACAGCGAAGACGAAGAACAAACCCGCTCCTCCGGCGTGGAGAACTACATCGGCGTCGGCATCTCCGTCTCCTTCAACTCCAAGCACGACGAGCAGCAACGCATCCAACAACTCTCCGGAGGTCAGAAATCGCTCTGCGCCCTGGCTCTCGTCTTCGCGATCCAGTTCTCCGATCCGGCGCCCTTCTACCTCTTTGATGAAATTGATGCGAATCTGGATGCGCAGTACCGCACCGCTGTGGCGCAATTGTTGCAGGAATGCTCGCAGACGGGGCAGTTCATTTGCACTACATTCAGGCCGGAGATGTTGCTTGTCGCGGAGAAGTGCTATGGTGTGAGTTATTTGAACAAAGCGAGTAGTATTGATGTGGTTAGTAGAGAGCAGGCTCTGGACTTTGTTGAAGGGCAGATTAGTGGAAAATAGGCACTGCTACCCGTACGTACGTACCCTGACGATTAGGACGGCACATGGAGGAGGTGTCTTTACATAGAGGAGCGGGTTTGCTAGCGGCGCTACGGGGGGGGGGTAGATGCGACATGATGAGGCTGTTCCCCAGCACATCTCAAGTAATAATAAGCCGGAGAAGTGACTACTATTCTACTCTCATCATCATCATCGTCATCATCATCTGCGGCTTCCGAGGACGATATCGGGATGTATACTTTGGACTGAATGCTGCTGCCGGAAGCTTATACTGCAGTAGTCATCATGACATATTAGTATTGACTTGTATAGCGTTCTCAACGGTTCACACACAAGTACCTGCGTCTGTTGTGTCTTCGCGAGCCATTGCCTCGGTTGATGTTGCCCCTATCGCCCGAGCGCTTTTCTTTCATCCTCGGCATCTCTCTACTGGCGTGCCCGAATAAAATCGAAGTTCCGAAAGATGAATACTCCCCCCCCCCTTCCCGTACAATACGTAGGAGACAATAAACGCAGATATGAGTGGAGAAGTCGTTGGCAGGGGGAGAATCCCAAGTAGTGAGCTGAACATGAAGAAAAAAAGCCTTTCCCTTCCGCTCGGGCGAAGCTCACGTTTTGAGCTTCGAGTTTGGAGTATGTACAGTCGTGCTAGGAGAGCCAAGTGACGGCTTTGCCCGCTCTCTACCGGTGTCTCTATCCCTTCTAGCCCATCCAATACTGTTACAATATCCCACGCTCCCGCGCTATGCCGTAAGATCGAACCGTTTAGACGTATTTGCACATCATGGCGACCATGAGGTCGAAAAGCTACCAGGGGCGTCAGTTTCCGGAGTGCTCCGGATTGAACATGTGATGTGACTTACACCAATAGCCTCGACGAAGGCGAATCCAAGAATGGCGTATGAGAAGAGCTGG
>KZ106732.1:48142-74480 GCA_000504385.2 Exutisphaerella laricina CBS 326.52
AATACCGATACCGGCACCACCAAGACCGATGGCAGCGGAGCCCATACCAAGGTTCTTTGTATTCGTCAGCATATCTCTAGTATCAACAAGCCAGGCCTTCACCAGGGCCCGGAGCATCCGGGTCTGGATGTTTGACTGCCTGACGTCCTCTATGCTGGATCTGGTTTGTTTTTCCCGCGAGGTGAGCAGCTTACCTGTGACACCTGGACGAGGGCGTTGGCCATCTCAGACGAGTAGGCACGCTTGGCCTGCTGACCGATTGGCGATACCTTGGTGCGGGCGGAGTTGATAAGGGTTGAGGTGCGCTTCATGGTGTTGAAGGTGGCGGTCTTTGGGGTGGCGGCTACATGGGTACTGTCAATGATGCTCATCTCGAGCCCATCAAGCTCAATGGCAGCTCACCAGAGTAGGCACGAGCGAACTTCTGGAGCTGCTGTGGCTTGAATGCTGGGCGGGCACTCTGAGCGGCCATCTGGGCCATCTTTGGGGCGGCCATGCGAAGCGAGGATGCCATTTCGATGGTATGTGATGATTGGAAGACGGTACTAGAGGTCTTCTGATGGATTGAGATGAGCGGAGTTGGTGAGTGATGCTTGTGGACAGAGCTGAAAGGACTGGAGCTGTCACGGGAAAAGCGTGGGAGAAGGGGAGCAAGTCTCAAAATTTTGCTTGGAATGCCCGCTTAAAGGTCGGTGGTGAGAAGGGAGCACAGACACCCACCTGGCCTGATAAACGGTTGTGATTGGACTCACAGCCCCTGCTGGCTATGCCAGCGACAACGTTTGCACCAAGTCAAGGTCAAAGCTCCGATCTTGCCCGGACAGTCAAGACGAAGATATAAAGGTCTTGTTGTTCCTCGGGCAGAAGGAGTCGAGTTTGACAACCCTTTGTGCGCCCACGGTCCAGGAGATTGGCCGTGTTGCCCCTTCAGTCGAATTCGATGGTAACCATCAGCCACCCTCTAACACCGCGACACCTTCATTGATGATGCCAACGCAGCCGCACTCGTGCTGGATGTGTGAGTCCGGTCTCGGGTGCGTCTCGCGTTTGGAGCATGCGGTCGAGAGAGTCCATGCTTTCGTCAGAATTTTCGACGTCCAAGCGTTCCGAGTTCACCCGGTTGCTGCGCATCCGCAACAGTTTTATCGCACTCGTCACAAAAACCAGCAATGCGACAACTGTGGTATGTTCTCCGTTCTCGACAATTGTGTTCATATGCCAGGCCACTGCAGGTTATTGTTGGGAGAGCTTCCTTATGCTACAGGGATCGCGACAGCTGAGACTCTGAGAGACGTGACGTCCACCAAAGCTAACCCAGAAACTCGGGCGGATCCAGCTTGTTGCACGGACATGGGCTTGTGGCAAGTGTGCCGCCGTGCAACGCCAGTGCCCGGGCTAAATCTGCAGCGAGATGGGCCCGAGTCAAGGTTCCCTCGTTGCTGGTCGTCGATTGGAGTGGATTGCTTCCTGTGCGCTCTGAATAACAGGACATACAGTATTAACCTCCTTTCTGTCGTCCCTCGAAGCACGTTAGGATGTATGATGTGTCGCATGACTACATCCACCAGCCGTTGCTGATCAGCATGTGAACGTGACTGGCCTTGATGGTTCGCTGGGCTGCCAGGAAGCCTCCTTATCGCGCATGGGAGGGGGTGTCTGCCTCAAGTCTAACGACGGCAGCATGATGATACGATACGTCGTGCGATAGGACTCATCAGCATATCCACCGGACTTCGTCCGGGCTGGCTTAGGTTCGACGGTTCTGTGCGGCGTGGACGGGGGAACGACTGGACTTGGACTCGGGGCCCTGTCAAGAAGAGTGTTCGCGCCAATGACGCGACGATTTCGCCGTGGGCAGTCCAGTAGAAACGTGGGGAAGCACTTGACTTTGACATTCTTGACAAGAGCGTTCGTACGAGACCTCTGAACCCACTGGCCAGAGGGTTTCTGCTCCAACAGCCGGAACAATATGTGTAGGAGAATGGAGGAGAAACTGCGATGAAGTGTATGATCTTACCCCTCACCAAGAGGCGTTGTCATCCTCGGGTATCGTCACGCGACATGTTACGCGACATGGTTGCGCGACATGGTTGCGCGACCTACAGCCAAGATCACCTACATCGAATACCGGTAACCCCATCCGAGCCATTGGCAGCTTCAACAACGTATAAATAAGCGCAGCTGCTGCTCGAGGCCGCGGGTTCGGAAGGGCCTATGAGCAACGAACACGTACAATCGACAACGCTCCAACAGTGCTCGAAGGCCGCACCGACGCCGCCGGCGACCACACAGCAATATGGTCGGAGTGGCAAGAGCGACCTCGATACAGCATTCTTGATGCCGTCCCACTGCGCGATGACGACGATCGAAATGCCGAAATGAGCAACTGGCACATAACACTCTTCCCACGTGTTTCCCGTGGAGCATGCATCAGTTGCACGTCTCCATTCGCTTCATGAGGCATTGCTGCCATCAATCCCACAAAGCCGCGCCATTGATAGACAGTTTGAGTGTGTTGTATTTTCAAATTAAAGTGCCATCGGCGAGAACGCTCACACGCTTGTGAACAGTAAGCAAAATCACGCAAAACCCGGACCCCCACGAGCTAACCTTTCGTGTTTGCCTCTTGCCTCCTCTGCACCGCCTCCTTCAACGCAAGCAGCTTCTCTTCCGTAGTCCGTATCTGCTCGTCCATCTCTTTTTCACTCATATGCTCCTCGCCCAACTTCTTGCCAGCTTGCCTCGAACTCAGCACCTTCTGGCGCTCGGGCGCACTACCCAGGGGATGAGGTCTGTAAGCGCCTTCCACGCCAATCCGATCTTGGAGCCACTCCCAGAGCGCACTTTCTTCCCTCCTCCAGATTTCTTCGTACGCCGCGATACGCTCAGGAGCGGAATAGCCTGGAAACGATATCCCTCCACTGCCGCCATGTGGTCTGCTAAGGTACGTGTATGCCAACATGCCGATCAGGAAGACGATGACGAGGTTACTCGTGATGAGAGGCCGTACGATTGAGACCAGCGGATCGAGGATTTGGATGACGGGTTCTAGCGGACCCCAGCTGGAAGTCTTCTTCTCCACGGCGATTTCAGCTTCACGCTGGGTGATCGCTGCTTCGGCATCGAAGACCTCCCTTTTCCCTTTCCGCTTTCCCTTCCTAGGCATTCCCTTCACCGGCGGCTTGGTCGTAACAGCGGCCTTGAGAGCAGCGGTGATCTGCTTAATATACTCTGTCTGTCCTTGTTCCGCTCCTTTTTCGATGGGTCCTGATAGAGTCAGTGAATGTATCATGAATCTAGACACGTTGGAGCAGAGTATGATGTCCTACCTTTTAGCCAGCTCTTGCCTGTCCATTCAATCGTGCAATTGGCTATCATTCTTGTCGAATTGCCGGGACCCCACATCAAGCAATAGCGCGTCTTCGTGGTGAAGACATTGCCACTAGGTACGTCAGGCGTAACGGTACTGCAGTCAACCGACACCGCCTTATCGAGGTCAAACGACTTCAAAGTGTTTGTCGTAATACACTTGGTCTGCTTCGGCCCCACAGGCCCACTGAGCGGTTTAATGTAGTCGAACACGAAGCTTGTGTGGTCGTTGTCTAGACCGACCTTGTCGTCCACATAATTCAGGTCTCTTGATTTTTGATCTTCCACCAGCCACTTACGCATGAAAGCACCCGAAGCTGGCCCAAACATCATGGAGTAGACTTTACCCAGTGGTGCGGATATCATCGTGTCCGTAAGTGGCCTGTCGTAGTGTTCACTGTTCTCGCTGCATTGCGTGGGCTCGTGAGTTAGGACACCTGGAAACTCGCTACTGACCGCTGCGCCAGTAACGGCGGCATCTGCGGCTTCCAGGCCTTTTGGCGCACCGTTCGTGTTCGGTGCGTGCGTGATGGGTATTGTAGAAGTTTTGCGGCTCAGAGCTTCACCAATGTCGCTGCCGGCATTACTGGCAACCATACCACCATCAGCAAAACTGTCATCGTCTTCAGCATCCTCATCGTAGATCTCATCTTCTGTGCCCTCATCTGTGTCCTCGTCTGATGGTTCGGGTTCTGCAACCTCGGTCTTATCTCCTGTGGTCGCATCATCCAGGGTCACACCGTTCAACGAGCTCTTCAAGTTTGGATGACTGATCTTCCATATGCCAATCAGTAGCTCGTATGTCGAGTCGCGGGCAACAAAACTCGCGAATGTATTTCGTGCATTCAGAGTGGATATGACGATAGCATTCGGGAAGATGACAGCAGTGCTCTTCTTCTCGACGGACACGACCTCATCAAAACTGATGACCAGGTTCGTGACCCAGCCGAGGATGTTGCTTGAGAAACAGATGTGTCCTTCAGATACGTAAAGTCTCCCGTGGAGCAGAATATCTCGCTGCAGCGCCGCGCTATAGTCCTCGATCAGGTAGTCGTCCTCTGGTACACTTCTGAACAGTGAGTGGAAGTCTTTGTTGCGCTTGTTGCTAGCGACAGCAAATCCAGTCATGCGATGGCCACCGCCATGCGCGTTCGGATTGGCTAGACCTGTCGAGGTGTGTTTCAGCGCTTCTGCTATGGAGTTGCTGGTACCTGCAGTGGCAGAACTTCCTCGGTGTTTCCGCCTTCCGCTGAACTTGCTCCGCACACTCCCGGATCTCTTGATGGTACTGCTGTCTGGATCCACGCCTTGTTGCCTTGGAGGGGTTTGATCGCCGTTGAGCGTCAATCGTTCATTCGAAGCAACTGACACAGGCCGTCCTTCATACGCTGAAGATACCGCACGCGCTGCTGCATCCTGCTCGACTTTTCGATCTTGGTCGCTACCATCAAGCTGAGGCGGATCAGCAGACGCTGCCATATCCGGATTGTCCGATATGCCAAGGTGACTAAAGCTCAGATTGCCCTTGCCTACGAGAAAGAAGGCTGTTAGCCATGCCTCTCGGCGCAGAATCGAGGCCTCAGACGTTTGCCTGGCTACGAGGTAGCATAGCCCGCCGTGACGCGCTGTGACACACTCCTGCATTACCCGGCTTGATTGCCTGAGTTATCAGGCGATGATTCGAGCCCTTTGCACTTACCTAATGTTTCTAGGGCTAGCAGTTTTCGTGCGCTTTCACCTGTTCCAAGATTCGGCCGACTGTGAGGTCCTGGTATGACTTCTTCGCGATCCTGCTCTTGCGACACAGGTACACCTGCCAAGGGTGTTAGCTATGTAACAATAACAAGCGCGCTGCTTGAGAGTGTCTCGCAGCTGTGGACGCCTGTCTGAGCTGCACGCTATGCCTTCCTGTCTTTGGTCTACGTACCTCCAGCTTTGCTCTTTTGGTTTGGTAGCAGGGTAAGGCCACTGGTAAGTTGGGTGCTAGCTTTCTGTGCTGCGCCAAATACCGACGAGAAGAAGCCAGCTGCGCTATTGGGTTGCCCCGGCGATGTCAATGTACCCCCGGGGGTCTTAGTCTCCTCTACAGTTGGCGTCAAAGGCGCGCTGACAGCTGTAGAGAGCTTGCTGGGAAGATTCGCCGACTGCGCTCGTCGATGTCTGATACTCTCCACGGAGTTCAGTGACCGCGCTGCGGGAGAGGCTTTCTGCTCGGCTTCAGGGCGTGTGGGAAATTTTGAGGCGTTAAGTGTCGGGGCGTTCGCATCGGGTTCGGTGGGAGTCGGTGGGGTTACTAGAGTCGTAGGGGTGCTGAGAAGATTGGGAGGAGTAGAGGGAGCAGAGGTGTTGATGACCTGCCGGCCTCGCTGCTTTAACGTGTCCGGGTGTTCGTCAGGTTGCTGTGCTATTGCCGGCGCCTGTATCACCTCGGCGGAACGTTTTGCGCTGACTGCTGCAGTGGCTTCCCGTGAGCTCAAACTGTTCTTCCTGCTCGACGAGTTGAAAAGCCCACCACCCAAGCCTCCACTCCCGCCTCCTCCCTGCTTCACGGGCCCGTCGTCGCCGCCAGATTTCTTGCGTGATAAGGTGAATGTTTGACGTAGCCTGTTTGCAGGTGACGGACTGCGGTCGGTTGCTGTTCGAGGGATGTCCACGTTGGGAGGTTCGATGATGGCAGGAATGTTGGCTGAGGTACTGGGTCCAGGCCCAGCTTCATCAGGCAATGACACTAGATCAGGTATAGGTATCACAGCTGTGGTTTGCGCACTAATCTCAGGAGACGACAGGGTCAAGAGGCCGGCATGAGACTGGTGGGGTGAAAGCGACGGCCTGATCGGGTTTCTGCTCGTAGAACTGTGGTCAATGGAAGTGCCAGAAGATGGTAGAAGCAAGAATAGCAGCGTTTGGGGGTATGCATGTGCTGGACCTGCCAGGGAGAGTTGATGTTGCGGGTCAGTAGTATGAAACAATGCTGGCTGAACGATGCAGCAGGCACGAGAGGTAGACACGCGTGAGTTGGAGCTGACATCGGCTTGCCGTTGCGTGCCGGGTAATGCCGCGCGTGTTCTTGGCTCCACACACCTCGAGTCTTGTTCAAACGCTCTTTGGTAAAACACTTGTGCAGAACCGTGGAATCGTCTCCAAGCGAAACGGCACGAGCAGGATGACGGAATATATTGTGTTTGCACTCACCCGTTCCCGTCATACCCGTCATCGTCCGTGAACAGACTGCTTCCACCACTCCCATCCACCAGCGACAGCTCGGAGCGATGTCCTGGCGATATATTGGCGGAGTCGATGCTCATGGTGCGGCTGATGTCCTCGTCAGTGTCTTCGCGCTTGACCTTGCGCCTCGTCTTTGAGAGAAGAGTTGAGAGTCGTCCTCCAGACACATCGTCGCTACTGCGACGGTCGTCTATCGAGCGGCGAATGGTGCGGTCCTTGACTCGATCGATGGCACTCCCCATAGATGCTCGCAGACCGCCATTATCGCCACCGTCTTTGGGCGCCAGCTTTCCAGATGCATCATCGCTGTCGCCGGAACTTCCCTGCAGAGAGCTTGAAGACGCATTGGCCAGTCCTTTGTTTCGTGTTCGAAGCTTGGCCAGCCCTCGTGGTGACGGTGTATTGGTGGTAAAGTCACTCAGAGACATGGCTTCTGATCAAAGGTTGTCGGAGTCCAAAGATGTGCGCTGCTGTGCCTCAGGTGTCATGTTACATAACTGCGCCGTTCTGATCGCATACAACGTGCTTGACCCTACACAAACAAGCCTTAGACATGTGGCTGGCTGGTAGGTGTGACCTCGGTATCCCGCTCAAGTATACATGTACGTTGCAGTCTTCACCGTCGCGTCCAGCACAACGTCCTGTTACCTGCGGGCTGTTGATGGAGCAGAAGGTCTGCAGCAAGGTGCGTTAGTTAGCAGGGACATGGATTAGTTAGAGTAAATGGACGTCACATAAACGAGATCATGGAGAAGGAAACAAGGTTGGCAGCCGTTGGCTTGAAGCTTCGGCGCAACCGAGATCTATCTATCTGTGTCTCCTCCCTGCACCTGGCGCGTGACAATGCCCACGTGCTTTGTAACGTAAAGGCAGTGACAAGACCCACTTGTATGCATCGACTCCGACAACATCTCAAGAGGCTCTGATCGCGATTTTGATGGCGGAGTTGGCGCCGTTGACTACGGTACATACTCGATATCTGGTGCGAGAAGGAATGCTGGCTGATTCCAACAAAGGCGCATGCACATGCACGGAGGGCAGCTGAAGCGACACAGGAGATCAACTGGAGCGATGCGGCCCATGCACACCAGCGCGCAGCGACAGACTATGCGAGGACGGCCAGAGTATCCAGCGAGCCTGAGGTATCGTAGTGCCCGCTTCGACACCTTCTCTATGCTTACACCCTGCACAGGCGTTGAGAGTGCTACAGCTACTGGAGGCACAACACCTCAAGTTAGCGCAGATCATCAAATTCCAGGATGTGACAGAGCACTCTGAGCTGGCTGAACCGACCACTGCGAGGAGCGCCGACTCTGCAGTATCGCGACTCGACTTGGCACAAGCTGGCAAAGCTTCCTCGCCACCCTCGAAGCAGGCTTCGCCGACTTCTGCACTCGCAGCAGCTAGCATTGGCAGCCACGCGCGGGACTCTTCCCCCTCGTTGGCAAGAGATATTGCTTCGCGACGCGGTATTCCCCAGCCTGGCAAGAATCCGCCGTCTGCTGCAGCTCAGGCGAGAGCAAGGCAGTTGTCGCCGGAATCCCATCGCCGGAATCGTCCCACGTCGGCTCCTGTAGTCCCTCCTTCTATCATAGATAGCCAGAATCTCCAGCGTACGGAACAGAAAGCAAAAAGGGCTGAAGACGATGATGCTTTCGCGAAGTTCTACAGCAACCTCACAACCGGAACCATGTCTAGACTGTCTTCAGTACTAGCATACGCTGGTCTGCCTCTGACTGCAGATGATGTTCAGGTTGAACAGCCAAAGCAGAGGCTCACCAAACGCACTGTTAGTGCTAGCAACGATCCTGATGTGAAAAAGATATTCTCCAAAGCCGCTCTGAATGCGATAGAAGATGAACATCGGCAGCGAGGCGCACAAGGCGGCGTGTTCGGTCCGGCGGAAAGCTTTTATGTGGTGCAGACTGGCGGAGGTACCTATTCCTACGCCGACATCGCCAAGGCACAACAACAATTTGGTGGCATCGATGAGGACGACGAGGACGCCTTCGTAGACGCGCGTGAAGCACAAGCACCACCATCACCCAGACAAAGTCGTGTCTCAGGAAGAGGGCGAGGATCTTTCGGCAAGTCAAGGACGCACGAAGAATTGGAGCTTGAAAACTCGACCTTGAAGGTGACTTTGGAACAGCTCGCAACACGTCTGGCTAACTTCGAAACACATGCACAGGACGCCTCCATGGCTGCTTTGACTCAGAGCATGGCCGCCTTGCCAGGTCCGCATCAAGTAACGCAAGCGCTGCCGGATCCTGCAATGCTCGAACGGCTCAGACAGCTTGAGAAGCAACTTGAGCATCAGAACGAGGAGCGAGAAAAGCTGCTAGTACTTGCAGCCAAGCAAGACAAGAAGCTGAAGCAGTACAGTGCGAAGTGGGAAGATATCAAGAAGAGTGCGAAAGAGAAAGAGAAGGCGAAGAGAGAACGGAGCGAAACGCAGCAGCTACCACCTGCTCCAGCGGAGGATAGCGAGGTTACCCAGGGGTAATTGCTCGGTAAACCCTCTATGGGAGCTTGGAAAACCCTTTCGTCTAAGCCGAAACGGCGACTGAGGCTCTACCTCAGTCCAGTGCCTACAGCATTGTAAGTACGCCTACGTCAACAGTACCATCAATCAAGAGCATTGCGGGAAATGCTAGAAGGTAACGCCGTGCTTGGATCAATGAATTTCCATATCATGCATGTATACTGGCTGTGAAATTAGGCTATAATACTAGGAGTCGTTGCATCTCAGTGTCTGAATCTCTTTGTGTTCCACTCTAACAATACAGACACCCGTCTCGCATATCTTGCGGTAGCTCCGTCTCCTTCATGGCCTCGAGGACATGGTGTACGCCATCTCTCATACGCCCTCGTACTAAACCGTGACCAAGCAAGACGCCTAGGACCGCGAGATCGAACCTCCAACGCCGTACATGCTTTGCGCAAGCACCACGAAATTCTTGCGGTACAACTCCCTCCTCAGATCGAATGCGTCGCTGTATAGAAGCCTCATCTGCCCGCTGATCCCTAAAAAGAATCCTCTCAAATCGCCAGCTATCAATACTCAAAGACTGGCCCCCACCAACATCATCATCGTTTTCGAAAAAATATGAACGCAGCACACCAGAAGAAGAATCATCGGCAGAAGCCAAAGTCTCGCTCGAACTAATAGTACATCTGCTGCCCTCTAGAGTCCCTTTGATCGAATCATCTTCTTCGATGAACTCCTGTAATGATAACAACTCGCCAGCCGGGAGGACACACGGGCGGCGGTAATAGTCTAAGAATACAGGAACGAATTAGCAAAGAATCGATGTATATATCTAAATGCAGGATCTAAAGGGCGTAAATGTCAACCTCCTGTCGCTGATAACGTCTGTGTATGCGCAGCGCTTGAAGGCGACAATGGCAAGGAGCCAAGGCGGCTATGTGCTGGCGTAGTGCGGGCGGTGTTCGTAGATCTTGCCATTGGTGTCTGGGATTGGCGAATGCGACGGAGTTCGGCTTCGAGCTTGCGGCGTTCTTCTTGTTCGACCTAGAAAGACATGCTGTCAGTATCTGCATTGCATGTACGCAACATGAGGTTGAAGCGACTTACCCGTAAAAGACGTATGCCCTCAGCTCGCGCCTCGCGCATCATCTTCTTGAATTCTTGCCTCAGCACCATGACACTCGTCGTCTCCCTCAGCCCAGCAGCGTCCCCTCCTCCAGGGCTCTTAATGCCCACCCACTTCATCTTCTCGTCACCAATTTGCGCTTCAAGCTCATTACATCGTTCTCGTAGTCCATCAATCAAGCTTTCCAGCTTCTCTCGTTCCTTTTCAAGCTCCAGACTCTCACGGGTCATTTCTTGGAACTCATTCGTCATGTCTTGTAGTTCTGTTTCGAGCAGTTTTCCCCTATCTGCATACTCCCGGCGCAGGGTGTCGAGGTGCTGTTGCTGAGCATTCTTGAGGTCCTCGATCTCCTGGTCCTTCAGCTTCTGCAAGGCCTCCATCTCGCCGGCTGCTACACCTGCTTCTTTCTTCCGCTCGCTTCGTGAGCCGTGTGCAGCCTCAAGCTCTGCGCGAGCCATGGTCAGTTCGGTCATTAAGCGCACAAGTTCGCCTTCTTGCGTCTCCATCTCTTTCTGCAGGTCGGAGTGGCGCTGCTCTGCAAAGTCTCTGTCCGTCGACAGCTGTGCACTAGCTGCTGACATTTGCATGTGTCGCTGTTCAATCTCCTTCTGCCTGGCTTGAGTTTGCTCGACCGTTCGGCGCATTTGTTCTAGCTCATTCATCACGTTCATCAGTTCGTTGCGAGCCTGACTTGATTCGCTCTCAGCGTGTTCATGCCGTACCATATAGTTGGCAAGCTCCTGCTGCACGACTTCAAGCTCCCTCGCGAGATTGTCGTGTTTGCCCTGGATATGGGCCACCTCAGTCTCTTTCTCTATGTCAGCCTTGCCATTGAGATCACGCTGCTGTTGTATTTGCCGGCGCAGGATATCTTGCTGCTCCCGTGCGCCAGTTGCCACGCTGCATACGTGCTGTACTCGCGAGCTGAATGCGTTGAGCGAGAAGTCTTCTTTCAGAGGGCTAAGAGGAGAGCGATCGCCACGTGAAGTTCTAGCACCACTGCTGCTGTCGAAGCTGCCACGCGGAGTAAGACCAGACGGTGCTTCTGCGGATATGATCTCCCACAGACCTGCGAGCACTGTCTCATACTCCGACAACTTCTTTGAGTGGGCTTCAGCTTTGGTTTGTGCTTCTTCCACTTCACGAGAGGCTGCAAATTGAGCTTCCTCGACTTGACGATCGACTTCACTGCTTGCACCGCGCGCACTCTCCAATTGCTTGTCGTGCTGTTGCAGAAGCTGACCCATTGCAAGGAGACTATCCTGGAGGTATTGCAATTGATGCTGATAACCATGGCCGCTTGCTTGAGGTGGCTGTCGGAAGTCCTTGACAGGATCTGTAACAGAAGACATCTGCAAGGTGGCATATAGCTGCGCATTCAACCCTTCTAGCTGCTGCTCCACGTCTTGCTTAGTCTGAGAGGCGTCATCCTGCATGCGAGCGTAGTATGCCTTGGTCTCCTGAGAATCCAAATCCAAAGTCTGCATGTTACGCTCGAATATGGCGAATATGTTCGCCAAGCCTTCGTGGGGGTCATGCGATAGGGAACGGCGGGCTTCTGGCTGCGCTACTTTACCACGTGTTTGTGCGGCCTCTTCAATGACAGTACGTAACTGTGCATTTAGCTGTTCCAAGCGATCTTGCATGCTGGTGAGCTGCTGCTCATGCTCTTCTTGTAGCATCTCCGCTTGCTGCTTCATGCTCGCCAGCTCTCGGTTGTGCTCACTCTGCAGCTGTTGCATGTCTTCTTTGCTCGCGGACGCGGGTTTGCCACGTAGAATGTCTCGAATGCCATCGAAGTCGTCCGGGTTAGGGAGGTGCAACTCATCGTTGTCGTAAACACGGTGTCCATTTGAAAGAACGTCGTTTTCGCGTCGGTTTACCTGTGCTGCGAGGACTGCGGCAGTATGCCGCAGGAGCGACCTTTCCACAACTTGGCGTCGCTCCAGAAGGCTTTTCAGCTGTTCATTGAGCTCATCGACCTTTTTGACGCTCTGCGCAATCTCGTCTTCTGCCTGGTGTACCGTCTGAGCACCATTGCTGCCAGTTCTACCTCTGTTACCAAGCAGACTGCTCCTATGCTTCCCGGGACTGCCTGGACTTTGCGGTGTGTCTGGACGTCCGTCTTTTTTGGTTGTCGAATAGAGCCTGCGTATGTTCTGTGCAGCATCCTTGACCTTGCCCTCGAGCGCTAGCTTCCTGTTGGCGGCATCGATTCTCTGGGACAGGCGCACATGCTCCTTCTTCAACTCATCAACACGGTTGATTTCCAGTATCTCGTAAGATTGCGTGTCCAACAGAGCATTCTCGTACAGCAGATGCTGTCCTACGCTAATCTGATCTTCGTTGCGCAAGTGGGTGTTGAGACTGATGTGACGACTGGCTACCTCTTCGTGAGGCAGTGGAAACTTGTAGTCGTCTACGGTTGTCGTGGAATGACGCTGATCTCTCCCAGCCATCTGCTGCTGCTCTGCCAGCGAGGGTCCAAAGTCGAAGCCATCGTATTGTCCATTGACGGGTGCTGGCGTGACGTAGGGCAGAGAGCTGCCTTGGCTGGAGGTTCGCGAGGCATTTAGGTGTACCGAAGGGTGTTTGTTGTAGGAAATGGCGTTCAAATTGTCGTTTCGGCTGTATCGAGCGGAGCTCCTCGCGCTGGAGCCGGGACTGCCATATCCACTCCCATTATAGCTCTCGTAGGTGGGCGGTGAACGCTGGTCGAAGTAAGGATTATTGCTCCCGTTCGCCTGCATGATGATGATACCACTGCCACGACCAATGCCCTCCTCCTCCCTCGGACTGTAGGCGGGTAGCTGCTCAGGCTTGCTGACTGCGCGCTTCTGCTCGTGAGCGTTGCCGCGTAGCGTCCAGGAGGTGTGATTTGCCGCGCCCTGCACCTTCACCGCGGCTCTTGGCATTAGAAAACACGCTGGTCAACACAGAGCATGCTATACAGTCGGCGTCGCGTAGGGGCAGCCTGAGGAGGGTAGACTCTGTAACAAAGATTACTGAGCCCAACGAGAGTAGTAGTGCCTGACAGCAGGAGCCACAGACCCGGTCGTGCGGCGCTGTCAGATCAGGGATGTCAGGCAGGAAGGGATGTCTTTCCAGCTTTGTCTTACTTCCCGCGTGTATCGCCCTCTTTTCAATCTCCCAACGATATCACCATTTACCAGACTTGTGCGCAGCAGCAGCAGAGTAGAGCACAAGAACTGCCAGCGCCAGAATTTGTTCAACGACGACGATAGCACGGATAGGGAGGCGCTCCCGCAGATCACTCTAGCAAGAGACCAACCAGCGTGTGTCAGGGCAAGCTTTCGGAAACCACCAGCGCTGCACTTCGATTCGCTGCAACATGTCCAGCTGGTCTCCTGAACCGGTCAAATCATCACGACCAAGGCCCCTTTCAGTAAAGATGCGATATCAGATGATGCTACAGATTACAGCCGTGGCGTGATAGAGCTGGGTCGTCAAACGCTCGTCGTCAATGGCGTACTATACCGAAGGTGGTATTACTGACAGCACCGGCAGCTCGTGAAGCGGCAAAGGATTCTACACCATGCTCGGAATTGGACTCACGCCGTTGTCTCACATGTCTGCTGCGGGAGACCATGACCTGAACAACTTCGCACTTAAGCGCAAATTGCCTAGGAACTGGTGTACTGTCGACATGTGTGGGATCGTACTGACTTTACAAACAGATTCCTCGCACCTGATGCATGTACGACCGACACCGACGCGAGAGACAAGGTCAAACCAGACTTACTTCAAGAAGTGGACGACAGCAGCTGCACGTTATTTGTTGTTCTGACCCGATACATAAATATGGTCCCCGAAGAGAGCGCTACTCGGTTGGATCTCTGCCACCGCTAGCCTTCATCACTTCCTCGTAGTGTTCGTCTGTCTCCAGATCAAAGGGCAATGGCTGGGTAATGGGCACCATATTGGCCCCGAACTCTTCAAGCACTTTCAGCCTTTGCGCAGTAGCTGGTCTGGACCTGTTGATCGAGTAGATCTTCACACGATGGCAACTCGATGTAACATGCAAGTCGAAGTTCCTGCGCACACACAGTCAGTCCCACCAGACACGACATACTTATGGCTCGGTACTTACCAAGCACTCCTAACATAGGTCGGCTGCGTGTTCATGGCATTGTTCCAAGTCCTGCAGCAGAACTCAAGCCAGCCCTCGTATTCGACTGGAATTTCAGTCCACCAGGTGCGCCAGCCATAGTAGTATTTCTTGCTCATGTTCTCGAACGGCACTTCATACCAAACAGAACCGCCATCAGCACTGACTTCGACGCGCTCTGGCCAGCTGCCCCCAGTACCGCCGCTGTACGCCCACCCAGTCAGCTTGATCTTACCATCGTGAATGATCTGGTCCATGTCAACCGGTGTCATGATCGCGCTCGAGACCGGCATATCCTGAATCGAGAAGCCGTTAGAGTACTGGACATTTTGCTTGCCAAGCTGGGGTGTGTAGTAGAGGTATTCCTGCAGTCGACTTATAAGCATCCATACTGATCGCAAAGCACTCAATGTGACTGACCTTCTTCTGTACCGGAGCCTGACTGGGCCCTTTGATGACCTTGATACGATACAACCACTTACAGCTCCGCGCGCCAATATACCCTGCCACTACAGTACGGAGCGGGAACCCGTGCATTCGTGGCAATTTCTCGCCGTTCATCTCCCACGCCACCATAACCTCATCAAATTTTGCCTTTCGCCACGGCACGGAGACAACATAGTTGTAAACTTTACCTTTCTTGAAGTAAGTATCTGCACCATGGAACTCGAGGTGGAGATCTTCGCCCTCAGAGGTGTCAAGGCCGCCGCAAAGATTGTCAATCACACTCCTGAGGCTGACTCCAGTCCAGCGGGCGTTGCCGATGGCGCCTTCACCCCAGGGTGCATTGATGAGTTCGTCGCCATCTCCGGGGTATTGTGAGATTTGTTCGATCCGCCGAGTGCCTGAGCATTGCAATGCGATTACACTGCTTTGACGGGGCAGTCTAGATTCGTCTTTGAGGTCTGCAAGAGTGAACTTGCCAGGCTTGTTGACTAAACCATCGATTTCGAGCTCGTAGGCGTCCTCGTCGATCTCGGGAACACCGCCGTGGTTGCGAACGTAGAAGTCTCTGTTGCTGGTGAATTCTGTCTCCACGAGACGTTGCTGCAAGATGTCAGGAATGGTAACTTTCGTGGACGGCAGATACTAACTCTTGGGGGCTCGCCGTTGTACGGGAACTGCAGAACATGTATCATGTCTTCACTCTTCTCCTGCTTGACATACTTCCAGCTGATGTCTGGCGCATCGCTCAGACTTGGACCACAGGCATAGTGATACTGCTTCCATCTCACACCCTCCAGTATGGGATTGGTCTTCGGCAAAGGAACGAGCTGGAACTCCGGCGACACAGGGAACCGGTATTTCGAAAGGACCTCTTCACACTGTTTCTTCTTCTCAGGATACTTCTCCCACTCCACATAGCCTTTCCAGCCTGGCTTCTCTTCTGCGAAGTTGACATCCTTGACCTTGATAGGGAAGTCTTCCAGTGAGCCAGATAGACAGTCTGGACTTGGGTTTTGATGGGCCACCGGTCCTTGTGAGGGACGCATGTTGTCAAGCTATGCCTCGAGAGAAAAGGTACGAAGGAGTAGTAAGGAGTTGTGGAAGACAGCCTACCAGATACTCCACCACTGTATTCTTATCTATTTCGCCCATGCAGGCTGCACGTGTCATGTCTTTCAATATCAATGCCTTCCAAGGTTGTAAGCAACCAGCGTTGTGGCGTCACTGGTGTGTCACTGTCGACGCGCGCATTTTCATCGGTGCTATCGCCGCTTGTGGATGCGAGGCCAGATCTAGCGGTATATCCCTGCCGGTGATCAGTGACCGTATCGACGGACTGCAATGATCTTGTTGGTCAGCACGCCACTGTTGATTGTCAAGCAGTATGACCAGAAACCGCGCGCGCATTGCTTTGTCGTCGGCCGCCAGCAGTGCTGCCAGTGCGCTCGCCGTACAATGATCCACGATACGTTGAAGTGACAACAACTGTTTCGATGCGCCTTCGTACGCTCGTGCGATCTGAGCCCGGTGGTGAGGTGGTGGGACGCAAGGGGTGGGTGGGTTTAAAACTCGACATCGCACTTGCACCGGATGCACCTTCCTCCAGCTGACTGTGCGTTCTGCGTTTGAGAAAGAATGTACGATGATGGCTTCTGGAGAGCACAAGAGCAGATTGTGGTCTCCGCAGGCAGATGGAGGAGTCGGCAGTCTCCTAGTTCTATCCGCCCGCGCCCGCTGCTTATGATCGGTAAGTTGCGTTGGCGGCGTGTCTCACGTTCCTTCGCTCATAAGGCTGCGATAGACGTTACTCATCCTACCTATTGCAGCCTGTAGCTAACAAATGTGACATGTGGGGTTGAAGAAAGGGTACAGAAGTCGTCGAGTACACCTCCCAACATCAAGGTCGTTGTGATCCAACGCACGTGGCCAGCACAGACCAGGCCGCGGCTAGAACTATCAGGCAAGGGTTACATCCAACATCCACAGACCCAAGGGCCGGGAAAATACAGGTGGCCGCCCTCGCTTTTGGCAGATCGACTTCGTTACGCTCGCATACACGCTACAACGATCGTATAACCTCAGACCAGAAACCGCTAGATAGAGCGAGATCTCAAAGATTTGTTGGATCGTTTTGACGCGTGTAGGTGCCCTCCTACTGTCGTAGCATCGCAGCGAACGAAGCAACTGCTCGGAAGGGCGGCCAAGTTCTATTTCACGGACCCTTGATCGATGCGGCGCGTTCAACTCCTGTTTCGTCATATTGTTGGCATCTCTTGCATTGCACGCCATGTGGCTGCCCACTCGACCTCGTTACTGCTGGCCATAATAGCGAGCTATCATGTCCTACAGCATGACTTCTGAAAGGTAAGTTCGACTTCACATTGGCTGTGTACGACCACGTGCGGGGCGCAAGGTCGAGATAAGGCGAAGGTTGTTCCGTCGTCCAGAAGAACGAAGGAACACGCCGCATGATCGAGACCCCTTCGCTTTGCTTCTTGCACCTCTGCTAGATCTGCATAAGCTGTGAAGAGCCCGTCCCCGACTTCGGAAGCGGGTTCATCCCACGCGCGACACACACGCAACTCTTTCACTGCATTGTTGTACTGTGCATTCAGAAGCACCGCCTTTGACCAACGTGGCTAGCGGACCGAGCGACCCACGTGAACAGGCCGAGCGCCTTCTTTCACGCACAAGTCAGGAGTCTCTCGACAGCATCCTGATGGCGGACTACGCCGAGGGCAAGAAGTATGCGCCTGCGAGCGAGGCTATTCCAGACAGAACGAGCGATGAGCTCTCCCTGGGGCAAGGTGATTTGCTTGGACAAGAGCACGTCGAGCCAGTGCTTGATGCGAAGATGCATCTGGTCAACAATGCCATTGATGAAATCGGCATGACTGGCTATCAGTGGAAACTGTTCGTGCTCAACGGGTTTGGCTATGCAGTCGATTCTCTGATCCTTCTGATTCAGTCGATCATTGCTGGTCAGGCCGCGTACGAGTTCAATCCATCATTCGCCTATGGTCTGACCATCGCTGCTTATGTTGGAATGTTGCTTGGCGCTTTGTTCTGGGGCCTGAGCGCAGATGTTATCGGCCGCAAGTATGCCTTCAACATCTCGTTGCTGTTATCCTCCGTCTTCTGTATTGTTGCCGGAGCAAGCAATAGCTGGGTTTTGCTTGGATTCTTCGTGTGCATGACTGCATTTGGAAGCGGAGGAAACTTGGTTCTGGACACGGCAGTCTTCCTCGAATACCTGCCCTCGAAAGACCAATGGCTATTGACAATCATGGCGTGCTGGTGGGGCATTGGACAGCTGGTCGCTGGTCTCTTCGCGTGGGCATACATGCCGAACTACTCTTGTGGCGATCCTGCAAAGACCGGTATCCCCTGTGGATGGAACAACAACGCCGGATGGCGCTACATGTGGTTCACGAACGGTGCTCTCGTGCTCGTTATGAGTTTGCTTCGTATAACTATCATCAGATTGAGAGAGACACCTAAATACCTTGTTGGCATGGGCAAGGATGCTGAAGTGGTAGACACTTTGCAGTTCATTGCGAAGAAGTACAATCGGCCATGCAGCTTGACCTTGGACTCCTTGGAAGCGTGCGGTGTAACTGGAGCAGCGATCGCAGACCGTCGAGGGTCTAGTGCACACGCTGGCACCAGGTTCTCGTTTGGCGAGGTAGGTCTGCATCTCAAAGGACTTTTCGTCACCAGAAAGCTCGCGCTGAGCACTTGCCTCATCTGGTTCTCTTGGCTCCTCATCGGTAAGACAGCTCATGTATAGAAGCCATTGGGAGGTTTCTGAGACAAGAACCCTTGTGGCTGTTACGCCGAGTCACAACACATCAAGGCTAACATCCATCACCTTACAGGTCTGGCGTATCCGCTCTTCCATGTCTTTCTGCCAACTTACCTAGCAACTCGCGGCGCTGCTTTAGGAGGCATCAGCGAGAATACTAAATGGCGTCAATATGCTATAACCAACCTCTGCTCGATACCGTCTCCAATCCTGGCTGGATATATGTGCAGGTCGAAGTTCTTCTGGGGCAGAAGAGGCACTATGGTACGACGCTACAAATTCTCTCTCACGTAGGGTGTAGGCGCTGATCGAAATGCCACAGATCATTGGTGCCCTCGTAACCATGGCGTTCTTCTTCGCGTACACACAAGTTCGGAACAATGCCCAGAACTTTGGCTTTGCGTGCGCCATTAGCTTTTGCTTGGTAAGTCCTTCGAGTTCGCTTGGTACTTTTCCTCCCTCCCTATAGCAGATATGAATCAGTCTGTCTGTATGCAAATTCGAACCATTCCGACGCTGAGGGAAACGCTTTTGGAGTACTTGTTCGCATGTTTGGGTGGTGGGCCGATCTTCCCACTTCGCCGCAACAACGTCGCGCGCTCGGCCACAATAAGCTATAATGATATCTCACTTCTGGGCAGTCAGTCTTATCTGGGAGGTGGCCTACCACCGCATTCTTCTGGCCATTGAAGGACGTTCCGATACGCGTTCCCAAGCACTGGTGTCGGCTTGTAATGCCCCAGTGCTCCTTGCTACGACCTGACTCCAGCGCCTTGATCTTTTGCGGAGATATATCTGGCACAGTAACCCCAGTGGTCCAACGCAACGCCAGCATAGCCACCGGCTTTTCTGTTCACGCGCATAAGTTTCTAGACCCCTAAGCTCCTGCCATGGTTCCTATCCAGCTCATGTACCATATCGGACTCCGGGAAGCTCATCTGATTACTGCTTTGTTTATGACCGTTTCACGACGTCTGCGCCGGAGCTGACTTGTTTGTCCAGAATATCTACTACGGTACTCTATATGCCTACACTCCTGAAGTTCTCCCGTCTGCCCATCGTGGCACAGGAAACGGTATCTCGATTGGCTTCAATCGTATCATGGGTATTTTGAGTGCTGTCATCGCAACGTGAGTGCATCAACCTCCCCTTATGATTACTGCCCTCAACTTATATATTCTAGCTACGCCGATACTAGCACGCCGGTGCCGATCTATCTGTGTGCGTGCCTGTACATTGTCATGGCAATTGTCGCTGCTGCATTACCATTTGAGCCAATGGGAAGTAGGAGTTCGTAGGCACATACGCTTAGGATCCGGTATGGAAGGATACGTTGATCGCGGCAACGAGTTGGCCACTATCGCTAGAGAGAACCTGAAAATGAATGTTTCTTTCCATACGCTTCAATCGAGTGTCGTGGTGCTTCTTCTCGCAGCAGTGGAACCACCCGAATCTGCGCTAGTTCTAGCCTGTGCCGTGAACACCCCGCTCTGGACATCATCGGGCCTATCGCTGCTGTTACTGTACAACTTGGAACCTGGAACGAACCTGAACTACGGCTACCCCATGTGTCGCTGCCGCATAAACTTGACGACTCTGCTAACCTACATCGAAAGTCTATACAGATAATCAAAAACCGTAGTTGTACCATTCGACCTGAGACGTTGAACCCGGAAGCGACACAACCAATTGCTCGGCTCGCAGCAGCATTCCTCGCTTCGCGCAACCAGCGTCCACCACCAGGCAAAGCGTTGTCTTGTCCTCGTTGATCACCCTGGGCCATCACCACTCATCTGCGATTGCTAAGGCGCTGCAGAGCAGAGCCACGTTCGTCTGCGACAGCGCAAGCAATTTGTTGCGCGCTTCACGAAGCTCATCGAGCTATCCCTAGCGACAGGGTTGGGCTGCATCTGCATCTTCTGCTGGGAACCACTGAGACACACTGAAGCTTCGCACTCAAGAGGCGTGACGGACGGTGGTCGTCTTAGACACCTGCACCCAGACACATCCCGCCGTTATCCGAATCCTCGGGCATCACGCTTGCACCAGGCTTGCCTCGCGAGATAGAGACTGGACTCTGTGCTGCTCTGCCTCTCTTTGTGCACCCGGCCCCCTGCGAAGCTTCCTCTGTCACGCAGTCGGTACCATCTCAGGTGCCTGCCACTTGGCCGCACGCGCCACCGCTGCTACGACCAGACCTCAAGCACGACGTCTCAGTCTCAGCCTCAGGCCGACGACGTCGAAGCACAGACAGAAGCAGCAGCATTCCACCTCCGGACGTGCTGCAACGGCGACAACAGCCAGCCAAGGAATTGGCTTCCTCCGGCAATCCCTACTCCTGCGTTCCACAGAAGCGGAGAATCCCCAGCACCAGCTTCATGCCGTCCCTAGGTTTCCTCAAAAAGAAGCGCACCAAGGACTCACCACAAGGGTCCGACAACAACAACATCACCTCACCCACGTCACCCACCCTAGACAAAGGTGGCTCGCCAATCACGCCAACACTTTCCAAGTCCAGCAACGTCTTCGCCGAGCCGCCGTTCACCGAAACTCCGCAGCAGAACTCCATCGCCGTTGGGCCCACGCAAACGCCATCGCAACCGCGCCAAGGCATGGGCGCCCAGGTGCAGCCGTCGATACAAAACCTCATGAACCAGCCGAGCGCCTATTCAGGCTCGCAGCATGATTCCGGCTATGCTCCGAGCAACGGCGATGCCAACGTTCCGATCATCAATGCGCCTCCTGCGAAGCCCACGACGAACCCAGTGCGAGAAACGAAGGGCAAATACACGCTGAACGACTTCGCGATACAACGAACACTTGGGACTGGCTCATTTGGACGAGTGCATTTGGTACAGAGCAAGCACAACCAGCGCTTCTACGCAGTCAAGGTCCTCAAAAAGGCGCAGGTGTACAAGATGAAGCAAGTGGAGCACACCAACGATGAGCGAAAGATGCTACAGAGATGCAGACATCCCTTCTTGATTACTCTCTGGGGGACGTGGCAGGACTCAAAGAATCTGTACATGGTCATGGACTTTATCGAAGGCGGTGAGCTGTTCAGTCTTCTGCGGAAGTCTCAGCGCTTCCCGAACCCAGTGGCCAAGTTCTATGCTGCAGAAGTCACCCTTGCGCTGGACTATCTCCACAGCATGAACATCATATACCGCGACCTGAAGCCTGAGAACTTGCTTTTGGATCGGCATGGACACATCAAGATCACAGATTTCGGCTTCGCGAAGGAAGTGCCAGACATCACTTGGACCCTTTGCGGCACACCCGACTACCTTGCGCCCGAAGTCGTGAGCAGCAAAGGGTACAACAAGAGCGTAGATTGGTATGTTACAGATGTTGCTACACGTCATTTGTGATATTGACTAGAGTATAGGTGGAGTTTGGGCATCTTGATCTTCGAAATGTTGGCAGGTTTCACGCCTTTTTGGGATTCTGGTTCGCCGCTCAAGATCTATGAAAACATCCTCAAGGGCCGTGTCAAGTACCCACCGTACATCCATCCTGATGCACAAGACCTGCTGTCGAAGCTGATCACAGCGGATCTGACCAAGCGACTCGGTAACTTGCACGGAGGTAGCAAAGACGTCATGAACCATCCTTGGTTCGCCGAGGTCACATGGGAGAGGTTGCAAAAGAAGGACATCGATGCTCCTTATGTGCCACCCGTGCGAGGAGGCGCTGGGGATGCAAGTCTCTTCGACAAGTACCCAGAGGAGACAGAAGCATATGGACAGGGTGGCGACGATCCGTGAGTCAAAACACACGGCTGATCTGACAAGCAGAACTAACAAAACTGTACAGACATCGTATGCTGTTCCCAGACTTCTAGCTATGTTGCATTGGCATCACTTTACAATCATCAACGTGCTTCGCGAAGCAGGAACGCAGCACATCACTGAATATCATCTGCATCTCTGAACTCATCTACAGGACGGGTATCGAACCGGACGATACATGAGACAAGACATCCGTCAGCGACGCTGAAAACGACAGCTTCTTGTAGGCCAACGACGAATGGACACATAGTAATGGCGACGATCATGGAGACTATCCAGGGCATAAAGTAAAAGCAGAGGTCACGCGAATCATCCTTTCGGACAGGGCGGATGCAGGCTTTTGGATATTGGGCATGTATTGTATAGCTCATATTGTGGCAACTAAACTACTGACTCTAAGATAATGACTGAATAGATGTGTTCCGCATCTGTGTCTCGCTTGCGTGTCTAGTGACTGAATGGTAAGACAAGGTCCAGCATCACACACATGAAAAGGTAGTCACTTAAGGGCTGGAGGCATCTCCAGTACTCCAGACAATAGCACGTTGTGTCGAGACACGCGCGGGGGATACACACTTGTCGCGATACGAACGAGGCTCCTGGACCCCCCTCGAGTTCGCTGAGAGACACCGGCTAACCCCGACTCTGTTTGATACGTCGCCCATAGCCTCCAATCTGCCATTGGCGATGAGCTTTCCGAGGGGGTTGATCGTCTCCAAGGCGGACATGATGGGTTTTGGGGAAAGTGATGGGGAGGCAGTATGCGCATGATTTGGTTTGTGCGTTATGTAGAGGGGCGCACGTTGAGAACACGTCGTTTTCGTCGAGTTGTCATGAAGGATGAGGAGGTTCGGAAGGCTGGGTTGTCCAATGAGGAGCTGGGAAGACTTTGTGATTCGAGGAATCATCTTGGTGTGAGTGGTAAGGAACTTGTTGACCCCGTGCTTCGTGAGGTAGATCGATCGAGAAAGAGCTTGTGACATTGACGTGAGGAGCGTCGTGCACTTCTGCGATGCTTCATGTCGTCTATGCTGCTTGCGATGTCGCTATGCGCTGTTCAGGCGCTTGTCCGTACCGACAACGTTATCGCTGCAGCGCCTGGTTTCGGTGCAAAGGTCACCAAATGACCATATCATCGCCGCGTCCCAGGTGTTCATCTTGCTGACTTACTACAACCCTAATAATATAATGCTTGGCACGCCACTTCTCACGTCACGACGATCACTCGCTCTTCCTTCTCTCCCGATTATCCTGGTCATCCTCAACATTGTCATCCTACAAGACTACTACAACATCGCTGTCCATCCCACCCCGTTTGTTTCAATGGTAGCCTTGCACAAGGAGCGCGATTCCGCGACCTGCCCGCCGCCGTCCATGGACTCCGTCGAAGCCGAACTTCATGCTGGGTTCGTCATCCAATCTCGTCGATATACCATGGGTACTCCTCGGAGCCGTAGTTCTGCAAGTAAGTTTCTCGATATAGCCGATGACGGGTATCAGATTCTCCTTTGAAAATACGGCCAATACTCGATCACGCACTGCTGTCGCAATATTTGACCGTGCTATTCGCACAAGTGTGAAACGTTTCGATCTTTTGTAGTGCCCTACCTATCGACCTTATATCATCGACTTGGGGTCCAAAGAGCCCACGGAGGTCAGCCTGTACAAACACTGTTCTTTCATTTCTCATCAACAGCGACCTATCACGCTGGGACTTTCACTAGACCTTGACGTTTGAAGACAGTGCTTGCCAGCATGACAGCAACAACCACGATCATGCCACCCACCGTATTTTCACAGGTGAAGTATCAGCCATCAATCGAGCACCTTCAGCAAGCTCGAAATGCTCGAAGACCAAGTGAAGACTACTTCAGCCTCGTCCATCACGCTGGTAATGCACCACACGCGCCTCGCATGGACAGTGTCTCACCTGGGGGTTTGTCGGCTGGGACCAGGACCTGGCAAGCATACTTGCAAGCCACACTGGCAGAGTTCCGTAATCAGGACCGCGTCTCGCTCGTCACACTGCCGTTGTCATCCTACCAACGCCAGCACGTGCGTGCCATGGCCAGCAGGCTACGCTTCAGCACGATGAGCATCGGGACAGGAGAGGTCCAGCAGATGCTGGTCACGAAGTGTGAGATGCACGCCTCGTCCAAGGATCCTAATCGCAGCAATCCTGATCGCAATCATATGCTATACGGCATTGTCGACCCAAGAATCGTGACTTTCCGCTGCACACAATGGGCGGGGAGTCCCGAGGCTCTTCGTCACTTTCTCGAGGACGCTGGCTTGCCGCTACCCCTGTTGTTGACCAGAGAGCGCTTTTTGGACGGCAAACGACGACGACTTGACATGCGAGCAATTTTCATGAATGCCGAGGATGCCATCACCATCATCAAGGCATTAGAGGCGAGTGGCGAGCATAATCACGCCAAGAGGTCTGCCCTGGACATTGCCGTACGAGGGTGCGATTACACATTGTTCAAGGCGTGCGAGTGGCACGTGGAAGGCCGAGTGGACCATCTGGAAGACATATGTTCGCTGGGTCCAGTCCGTGACCACCTCTCTTCTGCAATGACCAAGACGACATGATGCGGGAATATGCCCCTTGACGATAAGTGGCACACTGCGGCACCTTGTGCAACTTTTACAGTCGGTGTGGAGTTCAATGCGAAGCCATCAGGAATCGCTGCTATCAAGTGCCTCAGGAAAGGACGACCAGGTCTCTCGATTGGCTTGGGATAACTGGGCTCCAAGCGGTGTGCTGGCGCTGCAGAAGCGAGTCGGCAATGGAAACCCGGGTCATGCTCGAGTCGAAAAAGTCCTGCTGTGTAATAAGTTACCTTTCCCCATACGACGAAGTGATAGCAAAACTCTGCAAACGGCTGGGCCCCTCCTTTTCGATGGAAACAACATCGCGCCCGACAATTTCATTGTGGCACAAAGGGATAGCGAGCCGAGATAGGATATTATTGACCTGGGTACATCAGGTGCTTGCAGCAAAACAGCATGAAGAAAGTGGAGCAAATGTTGGTTGGGGCACGGAGATGCTTCTCAAAAAGGACGGGAGGGTAATGTATGATGGGCAAGTACTGTACTGTACTATACTAAAGGTGTGAAGGATGAGCTGCCGTGCAGATAAGGCTTACCGCAGAAGAAGCACCTGTAAGTAAATAGAGTGCAGCATGCCGTTCTCATGGCGCCCACGTGGGGCATGTCAACCCTTTTCTCGCCTTCTATTGATGTAGATTCTTTGGTAGTCGATGCTGCAAGTCCATATAGTGGTGGTGATGATGATGATGATGATGGTGATACAGCAATAAAGAAAAGAAGGACGACATCCAGAAGAACGCACACACTCACACACACACACACACGTTGAAGAAGTACGAGTGTCGTGCAAAGAAAGCTTCGATACCGACGTAACACTGGCTATGTAGATGAAGAAAACCATGGTACTACCCCCTACTGCCGTTAACGTGAGCCTGGGCAAGGTAAAAAAAAAATAAGGCCACCTCGAACCGGGAACCCCCAGCTGTCGTCGCGTGGCTCTCTCTCTCTCTCTCGCCCATGTAGTCCAGTCATTCGTCGATCATGGGGGGTTTTTTCGGGGGACCGCATGTGTGTTTGTTTTGTCGTACATACACATATACATACATATACACATACATGTCATGCAATTAATCAATGAATCAATCAATGAATCAATCAATCAATCAATCAAACCCACTGTCGTGTACTTTCATCTACGCACTATTACGTATCGGGAGACGTGACGGAAATGGATTGTTGATGATATTATTGTAGCAAGTGCTCCTGCTGCTGCTGCTGCTGCTGCTGCTGTGGTGCAGTACATGTATAAGTACTGCACATGTACGCGTAATGAGCTTGCGCTCTGCTCTCTTTATTAATGAATGCTCCATAGTACTACTACTACTACTACTACTACTAC